>VCCN01002162.1:1900682-1912390 GCA_006491835.1 Architeuthis dux | reverse complement strand
TTGTATGTTATTGTTGTAAAGTATTGTTTTTCTGCTGTGCATGTGCATTATGTCGTATGAATGAATGAATGGCTCGGCTTCGCGAACAAAGGTTTTCGGGCAGTGTTTTCCAAAGCATTAGGCCATAGACGGCGGGGCCTATGTGCAGAGTAACCCTCCAGCCTGAGCAATGAAATTTTAAGGGGAAGGCCGACTTGCCCAGGGTCGAACCCACCCTTTAAACCAATGGGTTTACATCCTATGGACCACCGGAGTGGCGCGAATGTGAACAGAGCCCATAGGTCATAGGTTTGACAGGAATGTCCTTCTCCCGACAGATGCACAAGCTAGCTATGAGGGTCTGCCACCCCATTGCAGGAATGTTCTGACAGTAAGGCTGAACTGTGGTTAGACCACAGGACATGAACATAAATAAAAGTTCTTTCGGCATACACATCTTTCGGCACACACACACTCTCGTATAAACTATATGCACCTTATTCAATGTTTAGATCTTCAACCAACGAAGGAAATTTATTCTATAACTATGTAGTAAACCAATCTGTAAAAACATTTATTCTCTGGTAATGTGAACTTAAATATAGTCAGATAGTTTATACCTAATTAATTATTAACTTTGCATCATTTACAGAACTGCTGATCAGACAAGGAATGTTGCATGGAATGAAACAAGTGATAGTCTGAATGTGACAGGTCTGGAGAATATGCTGCATGTGGAAGAACTTCCCCTCTCAACTCCATGATCATTTGCTGTGCTGCCTTTGCAACATGAGAACAGGCATTGCCATGCAGCAAAATCACTGATCAACTTCCTTGCGCCGAAAAGGGTCTTTTCTCTTTCTATGCATCATTCAACCAAGTTGACTAATTCAGCTTTAATTTTTCTGCAAATTAACATATTGTTTGAGCTGCATCTTCCTTCAAAAGTTTCAATACATCAGTTTTCAAGTTCTGTGGACTTCCAGAGTATTATTTGTCCTTGAGCTCAAAATCTCCTTAAAAACTTTGGATATCCTTTCCAACACATGATTGTGCCTACTGCATCATTAACATTAGCTTCAGTGATCCATTGCTTAGCTTCCTCAGAACCTTTCCTTAGATTTAACCTGAAGAGTAAACAGTGATCAATGTGCATTTATAATTTTCATTTATGATTTTCACCAAAATAAATTAAAATTATCGATTTTCTGCAAACAACAAAAGTATATACATATAAGCAATAAGAAGCTGAGTAAATTTCAAAGACACTTCTAAAATGTCCCTAATATTGTACAAAGATGGCACTTGGAACTTTTGCATCAACCTAATGAATGTGCATGAGAGAACAGAAAGCAAAAATGAGCTACAATTTTTATACGGTTTCTATCAAGAGTACCTGCTGTAATGTAATGGTTAACAAGCTAGTCTTGCAGACCATTGCTAGTGTAGTGAGATCAGTCCTCATTGAGAGTACCTCTATTGTGGATTCATAATAAAGTTAAGCTTCATAAATATGTTACAATTTCAATATAAATAATAAACGCTACTAAACTTACTTTAACAGTAAACAGATTTATGTTTTTTCTCAAAAAACATTAAGTCATTAACAGTAATCAAAATTGAACATTTCATAAGAATTTTGCTCTTTTTAAAAAAGAAAATGTTACCTTATGTGCTTCAGTTTCAACTGTCAGCTTATTTTGAGTCCATTTCATACGATTTTCAATGGTTGAGACAAGTTCTTTCTGTTTTTCTAGTTCCCGCTGCAGAGAGCTGTACTCTGATGCCTAAAAAAGTGAAGTAATTAAGATCCAAATTTGATCGTTTAAGCTAGAAATAACAAATAAAATCATTGATATAAATCAGTCAAATAAAAAGAATCAGATCAAATTAGGTCCTTTAACTCACTATACTTGAGATGTACAAATCAGACAAGAGACTTCATTAATTTTCTGATATGGAATGGAATTATTTCCTCCAGATGCAACACTTCAAACTTAATATAAAGATCAATCTTTATTTACATTACATAGGCTTCAAAAGATCTAGAATTAGAACAAAAGAAATTCATGATGTTTCATACAATGAATTTTAAGTCATGATCAGTACATAGCCCAACATTCTTTTGACAAAATATATTCACTTTTGTTTATAATTTTTTAGTATGAGCAAATATATTGGATTACAACTTAATGATACATGACGAATAAAAATAGATTTTTACCTTGCTATCCAGCCGTGAAACTATTTTTTGCCTATCTGCTCGGAGATTGCTCAATTTACCCAGCAAGATATCCTTATCTTTGAGGACATCCTTGAGACGACCCTCAAGTTTTTCTGTTGTTTTTTGCATGTCAAGACCTTTGTGCTCAGCTTGAGCGAATTTCATAACCATGGATTCCTTCTCTCGTTTGCTATCCTCACACTTTTTTGCCATCTGTGCAGTAGAAAAAATGTTTTTATTTAAATAAAAAAATACTTTCAATGGAATAATTCAATATGTCCAAGCTCATAAATATATTAATTTAAAAAATGTACAGTAAAAACCATGGAAAGCAGATTACTAATTCTAGGTGAATTGGATGTACTGGTTACTACAACAAAATCAGTGGATATACATCCACATTGGCAAAAGAAGAGAAGCTTTATTTCCAATCATCTTATCAATAGTCATTATGAAACAATTGCACAGCTATGCTTTCTGACAGAATTTCCATAAGAAGTTATGGGGAAATAAAAACTAAAATTTAATCTGTATAAGTCACCTCAATTATAATAGATCATTTCTTTAATTGTGTAATAGTCATTTTCTACTTAGCAAATCACGTATTCTCATATGCTAATATTTTGTGGATGTTTCGTGCATTTTACAAGCATTAAATTGACTTAGCTCTGGTTAAAAATCAAGTTTCAAAATTTAAACACTGATGACAAGATCTTAAATCTTTCAATCACCAGATTGTTAATATTCCACTGTCAAAGTCAAAGTTGCAAGTTCAAAATATTGCAAACTTGAATTGATCTAATGATATTTTGTGGAGATATATATGGTCTCCCAGTGATAATAACCTGATATAGGTATATGGCAAATATACATACATACAGAATATTCAACTTTTTCTGAGCAATATAGTTCTTTATTATTTTCAAAATTTCTGTTAATGTTTGCCGATGACACCAAGTTATATCTTCCCCTAACACCAGAGGACTCTCTACTACAAATAGCTGAAGATCTTGCTATACAGGAACAAATGCAGATGCGTTTCCATCCATCAAAATGCAGCAAAGTCATGCATCTGGGGAAATCCAGCACTCATCACCAATACAGGATGACAAATGAAGATAAAACTCTTCACATGCTGAAGTCAACTCGAAAAGTTGAAAAGGACTTTGGAGTATACATAGACAACAAGCTCACATTTACACAACATTGTCAGATCAAAATAAACCTTGCAAATCGCACCCTTGGATATATCAGACATGCCTTTAAACCCAAATAGTTTCATTTTACTCTACAAGTCATTGGAATTTGCTTCAGCCATATGGTCTCCCAGATATAAGTACAGCATAGAAGCAGTGGAACATGTAATGCAGAGCAAGAAAATTAATCCCCCATTTCTGGCGTTTTAGTTACAGACCAATTCCAGAAGTTAAACCTGGAAACTCTGAAATACAGACAAACCCATGCTGATCTTCTCGAGACATTCTGCATCATCTGAGGACAACACAAACTAGACAAATCTACACACTGCACATTATGCCCAAACAAGATCATGTTACAACCAACACTTAGCGATCATACATGGGGACATAGCTGCAAGCTTCAAGTGCAGGAAGCAAAAGGGTTAAGGGGGTACTATATGGATATCAGAATGACCATTCTGTGGAACAGGCTCAGCCAAGCAATTGTCACATCTGAAAACATGAATTTCTTCAAGAGTAACTTAAAGATATTGGTCACAAGAAATTTAATTATCTTTTCTCGCACCAAAAATAATTCATACCCACAACTGAATCTGAAAAATTACAAAATGTCCCCAGGAAAGAAATACAATCTGCAGATGGTCATGAATACTCCTCTTTGGAGTACCTACTTGACCAAGATTGTGGTGCGTATAACATTACAATGCACGTGCAGAGCTTACAAGCGGAAATATTAATTCATTTTACATCACATTAACTATGGACCAAATCATTTCAGTTGCTTCACTACACACATTCAATGAATGTTTTTAAGTTGACATTTTTGGAGTACACAATGAATACACTGAATGATTTCAAGTTCACATTTTTGGAGTACGTAGTGAAAACTGAACTCTCTGAGTGGTTGGTTAGACCGGCATGTTTTCCACTGCTCTACTGATGAGTATTAACTGTACTTCATAGATTTCATTATGTGTATATGCACAGAGTTTTTTTTTCTCTTTTAAATATAAAGATAAAAACCGAAAGTTTCAATCATATTTGGGAACAGTTATTTTAATATTAATTTTAAAATCTTAAAATGTATACAATTTGTATTCCTTGACTTCTATAAGCAGTGATATTAACCTGATCCATTTGGGCTTTGTGTTCATTCTGCATATTTGCCATTGCTCTTTTGGAAGTGACCTCTTGAGCAGCTAGTCTGTCTTTCATGGCTCGGATTTCAGTATCTTTCTGAACAAGGCTATTCTCCAGCTGAAAAAAAGAAAAGAAAAGAATTAGCTTCCAAATTTTATATCAGAAATACAAAATAAACATTAATCAAAATAAACAAGACACAGAAGAAAATCAATACAAATATCATGTGCATGTGTGTGTAAGGTCAAAGTTTAATAGATATTCTTTTGATTTCTATAAAAATGAAAATAATTTGTTAGATACTCTCCCAAAAAGAGTAAAGAAAATTTTAGGAGTTTAGCTAATAAATGTATAATGTACCATATACACAATTATATAATGAAATTTGCAAAATATAAATTACTATTTCTTTATTACCTTTACAAAAATAATTATGAATATATCACATTTACACATACTTCAAATTATTTTAAAGGTTCTATATGAAGTATGTTCTTTTAGAAATGCTCAATAGCACCCTTAGTTCCAAACATTACATTTTTTCATTTTGGCTCTTTCAAAATTGTTCAGCTTTTCAAGTTTCCAAGGAATATTTTGCTTATGACAGTTTTACAGATAAGAAGAGTCCAGATTCATATTTGAGAAGGCAGATTCTGGTTACATGTATACATAAATAAAGCATTAGTCACTGTTACAGAGTTGAAGCAGCAGGTTTTAAAAGTGTTAACTATTTTATTGAATACGCTAACAGAATACTAAAGAAAAGAACCTGGAATAGACTAATTACTTAAAATGTATGTATACATACCAACTTTTGTTTGGACAATCTAATCTCTATTTTCCCCATCTTCGATGTTGACAACATTTCAAAGATGGGAAGAACAAAAATTGGTATGTTAATGATTCATCTCCAAGTTATAGACAGTATGCATACATGTTGGAAAGTAAATATTTAAACACATGCACACACACACTCTCTCTCTCTCTCATATTTCAGTTATTAGGTATTTGCCCATGTTTGTATAAGAGACTACTTATAAAAATAAGCAACAAGTCTAAAAGAACATATATATCTCATTTATATTAGCATAGATAATGACAGAAATGTGTCTACTTAAGAACCAGTTGATAGTTATAATCCAGCTAGCAACTATAGTGCCTGTATAGAAAGTAGCATCTTGGCATCTGTTACTTTCAGTCAGAATGAGATTCTAATGCTTTCAGTGGTTTTGGGTCCACACTATACAAAGTAGACAGCATTTGTTAACAATGACAAGCATCAAAACAATGAGGACGTATAGATACTGGATCAAGATGAAAATCATGGAAAGTGGACAGCAGAGCAAAAAGAAGCTGCACCAGTAGCAATGGATGGGTGTTAGCATCTTGCTGATGCTTGAAAATGGTTAACAATAACACAAAGTATATTTAATAAGATTAGGTAAGATTTCTCAAAACTAACATAGTAAAATGGCTTTGTTCAGTTCTTATTTCTTAACTTAGTGTTTCATTATGAGAGATCTACCAATAATTTTGGTCATTATGAAGTGTAGCAAATTACATGTTTAATAAGGCTGGTGGTGCTCAGTTTTTATGCAACTGAGTGCTGTTATTAGAATGGTTTACTACACGCAACTGCTTAAACCAATTCTGAATGATACATCAACTGCTTTCATGCAGTTGGATATAGGTTTCATTTCTTGGTCTTTAAAGTATATGGTATATTGCATGGGTTATCAAAATTCAGATATAGGAAGCTATGATGCTTTATGAATTAGAACTGGAGATTGACTCGAGATCTCCTTTATGGGTCAGTTTCATAATCAAAGATCTACTCCACAAAAACAAAATATAATAAAGCTTATATTTATCATTTTATTTCTAGCCATTTGTTTTGTTTCTTTTCTCTTGCATATAGCTCATTCACACATAAATTTATAGATAGCCTATAATACTTTATATAACAAAATAGTTACACTTGGTGGGAGGAAGCCTAAAATGCCAACATCTGAGATAACCTTACCAATCTTCCTTTGTGTTTATATTAACATAATATTATAAACTTAAGTTTCAAAAAAGAATTTGGTGAGTGCACAAGATGAGTAAAATTAAAATTTTAACTTCACTAATATGCCTCATTATAATTAACAATAAATAGTTTAACATTATGAATTTGATTGTACATTTATTTTTTGTGAATAAATCTTGAATACCAATCGCAAATAACATTTAGGCAAAAAGTTTCTTAAACTTAATTCTTAATTTTTTTTTTATTCTTCAGTCAAAAATTTCTTTAGACTTTACAGAGAATATCTTTCTCTAAGATGTTTTACAATTGGTGTTATTCATGAAGAATATCACTCCAAAATGTTTCTAGTCTTTCATTTGTTTCCATTTTTGTTCTTACATCTTCATTCAGAATGATGATCATAGAGTATTATCAGGACAGGAATCTAAGGGAAAGGTTTTCATTAAAATGAAAGTGAAGACTGTAAAATTAGTTGCATATTCCAATTATAAAGCTACATGATTTTATATTGAAAGTTACATCACATCAGTGTTAACAATATGAATTTGTCGCAAATTACAAAATCAGAAATTTAGCTTACTGCTTTGATCTGTGGCAAATATAAATCATTTCCTTGGCATGTGTCCAGTTCTTTACGGTAGGAATTCCTCTCCATCTTGATTACTTCAATTTGGTCTGTCTGAGAATGAACCTTTGTTTCAAGCCTACAGAAATAACAGAAGGAACACAAACAAATCAAAAATAAAAGAAAGAAAGCTTTTCAGATTTCTTCTGTATTATGATGAGGAACATAACTACATCAATCCAATATTTTACTTACTAATGGTAAACTTTTTTAGTATATCAATTTTAAAACATTTACATCTTGCTTTCATGAAGTTCCATCTAATTAAAACATTTAAACAGAATATTGTCTCCCAACATATTGTCTTATATAGACTCCCCCTCAACACAGTCTGTGCAGGCCTAGAGCACATATGTGGCTCAAATGACCTTTATGAGTGCAAAATTCAAACCCTATTGCAGTTTTAACTCTTGACCAATTTATAATTGTCATAGCAGGTTATTGTCATATCACCAGCCTTTTATAGTCTCCATCCTAAGTTTTACAACTTTGTCCTCAGTTACTTTGTTCCCCATTGTCCCATTATAATGATAAATAACAAGAATATATTAAAATAATTTAAAACATAATGCATACAAAACACCAGTTTGATGACTATGTAAATAAGTAACTGCTTGACCTGAATTTGATGTCTGATGATCCCAGCTGTGCTATGGAAACAATTAAAGTCTTTAAAAATATTGAACAGTGTCCGCATATTCAAAGATTAATAAACAGGTTTGTCACTTACAGACCCGATTTTAGAAACATCATTGACTAAATATCACAAACCTAAATGTTTTCAAAATGTTAGTATTAAGGTTCAAGGCATAAAGAAAATTAGGCAACTTGATTGGTCACCAAAGAAATATTCAACTTGATGAGTTGATTGTTGTTTAATAATAGATTTTAGTTATTATTGTATGTCAATATTGAACAAAGATTTTTAAGAGAAGTTGAGAGATGCACATGTTTGTGATGACATTATTTGTACCAAAGAAAAGTTAATGTTTTAATCAAGCTAGACAAGTTGTATTGTTAATCTGTTCAGGGTTCGAAATATACACAGGCATATGTGCATATATGTTGTATACAAAAAATAAAATAGAAAAAAAAAGAAAGATTAATTAAAAGTGTGCTAGTTTTTCACATGTGTTGTTTATATTAGGTTGGAAAGAAAGTCCTGTCACATTTTGGCTATGATAACTTTGAGGTTATTTTTCGATTATGTAAGGCAAAACTAACCATAAATCCTGCTTGACCTGAATTTGATGTCTGATGATCCTCCTGGCTCTATGAGTTCAAAAAGGGTTCATAAGCCCCAGAACCGGCAAGGAATATCTGTACTGTCTATTGAAATAGAGCGTTAAGTGTCAGGACATACCAGTGATGGTTTGTTCACTTTTGGTCGGGAGATTTTCCCCCCCTCAAAATTACCCTTGTTTTGGTCGACTGACTTCGATCAACAATCAAGCTCTCCTAACTGTAATTGAAGAAAATCCTAAGCTGAAAACACAAGAAATGACACAATAGGTAATACAACCCATATAACAATCATAAACCACCTCCAGGGGCTCAGTAAAATGTCAAAGCTTGATTAATAGGTTCCACATAATCTAACCGATTCGCAACTCAATCAGAGATTTACCATCAGTTCATCTTTAAGGACAAAGCATGCAACGGAAGCATTTCTGGAAAGAATTGTTACAAGTGATAAAAAGTGGATCCTTTATAATCATATTCAGCGAAAGAGACAATGGTTATGACCCAAGGAAAATCCTGATCCTGTAATGCTCTGTGTTTGGTGGGATATGAAGGGTGTAGTCTATCATGAAGTGGTAAATTGCAATGAGACAGTCAATGCTGAGAGATATTGTCATCAATTGGAAGCATTGCACCAGTTATTGTTAAAAAAGCGAGCTTCATTGGTCAATCAGAAAGTTGCAAGACAACATGTTGCAAGAGGAAGAGATTCTGGCTCTGAATATGAAAATTTTGCCTCATTCTCCGTACGCACCAGACGTTGCTCTATCAGATTATCACCTTTTCGGATCTTTACAACATTTCCTGGATGGGAAACAGTTCACCAATTATGAAGACTTTAAAAATGACATACAAGTGTTTTTTGCCTCGAAACCCTAAACCGATTTATGCTTATACACTGACTTACTAGATGGGATTATGTCATTCAAAATGAAGGAAAATTTTACCTTGATTGCATGACAATTATCATTAAATAAAAATTAGTTTTTTGTCTTGACCAAAAAGCGACAGGACTTTCTTTCGAAACCTAATATTTACTCTTTTAAAGATGAAGGTAATGTTGAAAAATATACTGGTAGATAATGGATATTTGATTAACAAACAAGAATTGTGATTAATTTTGATATTTATTCACATGATCCTCAAAACAGTATGAAGAGAAGTGACTATCTCTGCTTATTTATAGGAATAAATACATGCAAGTAGCAAGAAGTAATAAAATGCAATGACAGGTAGGCTGAGATGGCATATAGAATTACAAAGCATAGATAAGGCAAAGTCTAGACAGCCAGTTAATGAAGAAAGCAGAAAAGAATTGTCTGGTCAGTCACATGATCCTGATCCAGAGTCTTAGGGACGTCTCGAGGTGGAGTTATGGTTAGAGAGCTAGTCTAGCAGACTGTTACTACTGTGTAGTGAGTTCAGTCTTCACTGGGTGCCCGACACTTGTGGCCTTGTGCCAGATTAAGTTACGGGTCTAATTATCCTAATTGGGTACCAAATGACTTTTACTAAAGATAAATAAAAAGTAAAGTGTCCGTCTCTCTTAACAGACAACTCCCAATGGTGTACACACCCGGTGACAAGGACCGGTTTCTGTTGCATGTGTCAACTTAGTGATCCTTGCAAGTCTCGAGTCTGGTCAAGACTAGGACTTTATTTCCTACAAGTTTTTATGAATGCCCCCTTGGCAGGATGCAAGTCCACAAAGGGATACCTCCATTCTAATCACACAGCTTAGAGTGTACTCAATTAGCTGGTGAGTGCACAGGGAAATTTGTCCTAATGAAGAGTTTTCCACACTCTTTGCTCGTACCGGCAATCGAACCCAGGACCTTCTGCATGTGAGGCAAACGTGCTAACCATTACTCTGAGCAGATTATCCTGTATTCATAGTGAATCCAAAATAAGATTACTGCCAGTTATTAAGTAAAAACAAACATACATATTTTCACTAGAACACACAAGTTGAATTTAGTACAAAAATTCTTATCAAAACCACTTCTACACACTCACCAGTACCTTCACTGATAACTAGCACATACATCAAAATAACCACCTAATCTGTAAATGATACACATTGCAGACCATAAAAGATAAGTTATTAAACTATTTGCAAAGATGTACAGAGAAAAATGAATGCCTTTTGGATACAACTGGATTTTATCAGTAATAAATTATCACATAGGATTAAAATGAGATAATTGTGTCATCATTTCAATTTTTATGAACTCAATCAACACTATAAATTGCCCTGTTTAATTAGAACTTCAGCTTCACCTACAAGAAGTTGAAAAAAAGCTAGTTCATTTCTTTTTACATTGGCTGCACTAAGGGTGTCTCAATGTGGAACAATGGGTAGCAAGCTGGCCTAGCATGCCATTACTGTAATCAGTAAAATCATCACTGGGACCACATACATATGTCCTTGTGCCAGATTTAGTTATACTTAGTATTTACTAAACATAATAGTAGTAACACATGCAATAGTTAGAAGCATTTTAAACTTTTCGTCCTGAAAATTTTCACACTGTAACAAAACTCAAAACACAGCACATGAAAATGGGGGCTTACCTTAATCGGATGGTTAGCAAGCATGTCTTACAGATTAATTAGCTTGCGCTGCACTAAGTTTAACTTAGAAAATATCAAGTGTGTGTGTGTGTGTGTATATATATATACATATATAATCAAGGAATGGATAATTTTATATTGGCAGAATATGATAACTATAAAGACATTTATTAATTGGGAACCCATATCAGCCCAGCGATTGATAACCAGGCAGCCTAGATTGTATAAATAAATTAAAAAAACCAGTGCTGTGCAGGGATCGAACCCGTGTCCACCAACCACTGAGCTTTATTTATACGCCTGTTTAGCAATCGTTGCTGGGCTGATATGGGTTTCCAATTAATATATATATATAGTAGACAAATATTTATTGGTTCATTACAACCTGTACAGTTGGTTTCACGAGACTTCAATCTTCAGATGAACAGTCACTGTTGTTTCGTTAGTTTTTTATATAGCTACAATTATCAGTGGTGAGGTTTTTTGGGGGGGTGCCATCATTGGTTGTTTTGTGTCAGCCAGTCCAGTGTCATTTATTGTCATGGGTGGGCCTTTTGTTCTCAAGTGCCTCCTGATGCATTTCCTTGTGTGGAGTTTATCTGTCTATGACATTTTTATTGTCTCTGTCTTTACTCTGACTTGTGTTATTTTGAAGGTAGGTTCTTCACCTCTGGCCAGTGGATTCTTATCAATTTT
>VCCN01002162.1:1855143-1897290 GCA_006491835.1 Architeuthis dux | reverse complement strand
TATATGCAACTCTTCATTTTTAATCTTCAGTTTTAAGGATGTACAGGGTGAATATAAACAGTGAATATAGTGAAAAGAGCACATTTCTAAGACATATATATTGGTACAATATACTATAATAATGTTGTAGGACATGACTAAAAGTTGGTATCTAGAATCGACCATTATTTTCCAAACAACCTAATGCAATTCAAATAGTTCTTCGGACGATTGAACTCCTCCTTGTTGTTTGTGTTATTAACAATGTTTCAGCCAGAGTTCAATCGTCCGAAGAACTATTTGAATGTTAATGATCCTTCTCAAAACTATAGAAAACCTAATACAAGTTTACTGATGGCAAAATATGCACAATAGGATTTATAATACATTTGCTTATGAGTAAAAACTTTATTTTAGTATATCTTTTATACAATAAATAGCTAACGGCAAGATTTAAATCATAATTAGAATAACAACCAGACTGAAAATTATTCATTATTAATTCTTTTAATCATTAATTCATTTAGTATTTTTTTACATTTGTTCTGCATTAGGTAACCAAAAAAAAGTTGTACATATGTTTTTTACTAACATGGATGAAATAAATAAAATAAAAAACAATACAAAGAAAAATCATGCTTCATTTGTAAGTAGCCAGGTATGTAATTACTTTTGATTGTTGTACAGGACCTATTTCTCATTGTAGGTCAATAATGGATTCGAAAACAATCCATGCTTTTGGCACAATGAAGTGACAAGCTTATTGTGATTCATTGCCGTTTTGTCCCATGAATTCATAGGGTACCCATTTCCCTAATGTGTATGATTTTCTGATATGGTGCAGGTGTAGCCATAGTTTCATCACTTGTGTTAAACCTTAAAGCAAATATCTCACACAAATTTGAAGTGACTTAAATTCAACACAAATCTTCAGTTCATCATCATCATCAATGTTTACTGGCCATCCTTTATGGAGTGCATCTACAAGTGACTCATTTCCACTTGAAAACTCCCCGAACCACTTTTAAGCAATACAGTCACTAACTTCATCTTCATCGAGTGCAATAAATATTCGATGGGCTACTTCTGTTGCTTTTGTTCAAAGTTTAAATTTGTACAATAGACAAGATCTCATAACCAATTTTTGGGCCACCATGTTGATTTCACTCATTACTACTTGTGAAGGTTATCTGGTAGTAAATGATATAAGCAAGTTAAATATGATCACCTGATACCACTATAATATAAAGATTAAACAAGTAAAATAATTATTCATAAATGTAAATGCATTGTTACTGCATACATTTACACCAAAGCTATCAATAATTTTCCAATAAAAATGTGTTAACCATAGTGCATAGATGCAATGTACTCTTGGTTTATATATTTATGAAAAGGCATCAAGCAAAACAAATGTGTACAACCAATATAATGAGCTAAAGAATGAATAGGTGAGCTACGATATTCATATCTAAATGTATTATTGTAAGTTTTTTTTTTACATTTATTTTCTATTAAAAGTCCTTTTTTTTAATAATATGCATATATAAATTTGTTGTCCCAAAATATCATAATGCATAAGCTTGCTTTTGAAAATAAAATAGTGTATTGACAGATTGCTTATTTACAATTTCTAAAATAATTGAAATTTGGAATGAAAATATACTTACTGTTGAATTTGGTCTTCTTTGGCAGCTAAATCCATGTTTGCTAATTGTAACTGTTTTTTCAGTTCTAAAAATTCTGGAAGTTGATTCAAGTCAATCTTTGCCATTCCATTTAAAGGCAAGCCACTGTGTGAGGACAAGGATTTTGGAGTATCTAATTCAGCTGCTAGCTCAGATAAAAGTTGATCCTCTATTGGTGTCTGATTTGAAGCTGGTGTCTTGGAATAGTTAGAATCAATACCAGATTCTGGAGAACTTGGACTGGCCATTGCCACCAATGATGTGTCTGTAGTGGTAGTAGTCAAAGCTTTACTAATAGCACAGTCTGCAGGTGAGCTGATGGATGTTACTTGATCAGAACTACCATGGGTAGCATGATTTGGAACTGATAAATCTAGAGAAGCCACAACTGTTTGTGTTGTTGTATATTCGGTGCTTAGTGTTTCAGGACGTGCCACAATTAAACTGTCATTACTCTGACTGGCTAAAGAAGTGGCATCCTGGCCAACTTCAATGTCATCTGTTAATTGATCATAATAAACAGAATGTGTATTGTTTTGTAGTGAACCGGATGGTAAAGGTGAAGGAGACCTTGACAATTCACCTTGAGAAATTTCAATGTTTTTGGATTGTATATTGGCACAAGAATCTTTCCCAGGCAGAGGAGTGGTCATTGGCTCTGTCAAGAGTTGGGATTCTCTTGTCTGCATCTGGTTAAAATTGATCACAGTTGTTTCATCAGAGCTACACTCTGAGTTACTGTCCACTAACAATTTGTTACTAACTTTATATACACTTCCCTGTTGGCTAGCCCCATTAGATGGTGAGGAGAATTCTGGTGATTCATACCCTCGCTGGGCAGACATAGGAGCACCACTTTCAGATTCATCACTTTCACAGTAAACAATGCTTGCTTCCCGTACATTCATATCAGCCGGAGAACAGCAAACATTCATTAATTCACCTTCCATCCTCACTGTAGGTGGTGATGGTTCCAATAAGTTCTCACTATCATCATCCTCTTCCTCCTCTTCTTCCTCCTCCTCCTCTTCCTCTTCCTCCACCTCTTCTACATCATCATCATCATCATCATCATTCAATTCCTCTTCCTCATCATTCATGCATCCACAGTCATTATCATTTTCATCACATATCACTGGTGCTTGGTCACATTCAGGCTCAAAGTCCTCTGCTTGTTCACCAACATTTCTTATTGGATATCCCAGAAATTCATCTTCTGGTGCAGTGTTTACCAAACATTCTGGATTATTAATGGCAACGGGTGCATTTGCAAGTGCACCATCCCCATCACTTCTATTGTTTTCTATTGCAATAACTGGCCATATTTGGTCATTACCATTACTACCCTCAGCATGGACACCCTCTGCATGGACATCCACAGGATTAGTGTGTGGTCTTTGGTCCTCTGTGGCTACATCCAACAAATCCTGTAAGTGATTTCCAGCCTCATCTTGGTCCCTGTTCTGTAAATTGCTGTTGTGGTCAACGTGTTGGCTCTGGTCGTCTTCAACTTGATCGTGTTCATTAACTCCTCTTATGTCCGATTCTGCTTCATCACTGTGGGTTAGCTCATTACCACAGAGGGCCTCAGCAGCAGCATCAGCTTCAGGGTCAGGATTCTCAGCTACATCACTGGCATCAGCATCTGTATCACACATGCTTTCTTCCCTGAAACATACAACAAAGAGCCAGTTTACTTCAGTAGACTTATTTTACTTACACACACACACACACACATGTATATGTCAAGCACTCTAATTAAATATTTTCAACAACATATATCGGATTTCTTATATATGATTTGTATTTGTTATAATACAACTACTACTACATACATACATAATATATGTATATATATATTAATCATTAACCATTTCAAATGTATAAATGGCAAATTTCTTTTACAGAATAAAGACAATGGAATTCAGGATTTATGCCCGGGGGAAAAAACTTCAAATATAACAACACAGGAAAGCAAATTATATTTTATAGAGATTTCATAAATTAAATAAGGTTGGGCCTGTGCACAAAAAAAAAATAAAAAATAAAATTCACCTTCCATCTTCACTGATGGTGTAATTTGAAAACACCAAAATTGACCCAACCCTAAATTGACCTTTGGCAGTCACCAGAGGTCAGTACCACCTATCCTATGTTCATCCTGGGGTCAAGTTACGCAAATTAGCAGCTTGTAGCCATTTGGTCATGTGTGTACCAGTTGCAGCCAAAACCAATTAATTAAAGGATGGAGGGAAAAGCATGCACTTTGACCAAAAGTATCAGTAACACCCAGAATCTGTACCACTAACAGCAGACACACTGTTTATAAAAGTTTATATGAAATAAGAAACATCAATATCTGCCTTGAAAATCTAATAGATTGAACAGCCGCAGTGTATGTCTAACCCAGTGGTTCCCAACCTTTTCGAGTCATTCCCCACTTTTGTCAACAAGATTACTAGTATTCCCCCCTTCCATTTATTAAGTTGCAACAAAGAATAATTTCAAATTATAACTTTATTTTGCGTATAATTAGACAGCTTTATACTAAGAATTAGTTTAATTTTATAATTGCACAACTATGTATTTGTTACTCAAAGAAAGCAAACGAAAATAATTAGAACACATCATTTGAATTCTGCTATTGTAACTGATATACGCATCAATGTGATCTCTGTTCTTGTTTTTTTGCTACTGGTTCTTCAATTTGTGGGCCTATTAGTGAGAGAGCACATCTTAAATCATTCTCAACTTGGAGCTTATTTTGAGCCTCGACTTGATAGATAGAAGTACAGAAAACCCTATTTCTAGACTGAACTTTTTTTTTTAACTAATAGCCTTATTTCCCCCCATTGGACTGGGTGGAATTCCCCCCTGGTTGGGAACTATTGGTCTAATACATTGCATGTATGCTTGTGATTGGGTTTCTGTTACAACACAAGATAATCACAATGAGGAAAAGACATTGTTATGAGTCAGAATGCCAGATGGAAAATGTTCTGCAGTCAGGTAACAGAAAAAGTGGCCACAGAAATATTAGAAATTTCAATATAGAAGAGAACTTTATGGGGCAGGGGTATCAGCAGAGATGACATGAACATGACACTGATTGTTTTAGTACTTCAAATAAAGATTTTACCAGGAAAAGAGAGGGAGAAGCGAAAAGAAATATAGAAAAGGAAGAAGAGAGGCGAAAAGAAATATAGAAAAGGAAGAAGAGAGGCGAAAAGAAATATAGAAAAGGAAGAAGAGAATCGAAAAGAAATATAGAAAAGGAAGAGGAGAGGCGAAAAGAAATATAGAAAAGGAAGAAGAGAGGATAAAAGGAGCATGTGTATGTGTGTATGGCCTCAGGAAAGAAATACAACTCAAAGAAAATGAGGAATAAGTGTAATTAGGAGAGAGAAAATGAGGAAGAAGTGTAATTAGGAGAGAGAAAATGAGGAAGAAGTGTAATTAGGAGAGAGAAAAGAGAAAGAAGTGTAATTAGGAGAGAGAAAAGAGAAAGAAGTGTAATTAGGAGAGAGAAAAGAGAAAGAAGTGTAATTATGAGAGAGAAAAGAGAAAAAAGTGTAATTAGGAGAGAGAAAAGAGAAAAAAGTGTAATTAGGAGAGAGAAAAGAGAAAGAAGTGATGTAATTAAGGAATATTAATAATCATGTCCCAAATGATTCACAGAAGAAGACAAACTGTTGATGAAAACAAAAGAAACTGTTTACAGCAGATGAAATTATATCATTTAAACAATTAATTCTAAAAAAATGCAACAATACATAAAGTTCTCACAACTCTTAAAAGCTACACAGCTATGGCAAGTTCTTATGAGAGAGACAGAGACATAGGGAGGGGGGGAGATGTTGATCGTCTGCAAAGGTGCACACCAGCAACTATCTGTCTTGATCTTAGGATGACCATCAAATAATTGATTGGAAACGTTACGGACAAGTCATTTAATCATCCTTTTAAAGAATTCTCCAGATTTGCTCCTACCTGATGAGAAGCAGACATTTTATTTAATTAATATTAGTTTCACCCTTGGCATTTCAAAAGAGATTATTTGAACCATAGTTTGTAAGAAGGTTATTTTGAAGGAAACATCATTATTTTCTGAAATGGAGCCCACTGTTGTTTACATGGTAAAGATAAATTAAAAGATTTCAAGGAAATTATATAATTAAATTTATTAATTACTTGAAGCATTCTGCAATGGATTCCAATTTTAATACACTGACTCAGGCTAGATGACTACATTAAAGATCAAGTCAATTAGTTTATTAGGATACCTTCTAAGACATGCTAACAATATTGATTGTTCATTACAAATTGTATATTTGTACTCTGACAAATCAATTATCTAAGATTTAACTTTCAGTGCACTATTTTGGAAGAAGAACAGTTCATGACTTGCTTACTTTCTAGTAGGTATTGTTTATGAGAGTCAAATTTTCCCAAGTAGGAAATTTTATTTTCCAGGAAGAATTTTTGCTTTAATGAACTTCAGCAATAAAACCATTATCCTGCACTGTAATGTTCTTATAAATGATAGAACATTTAGAACATTTTATTTTAATATGAAAAAATGTATACAATTTGTATATACAATCATAATTACACAATATCTAGGGCCTTAAAACTTTCTGGTGGTGCAATAAACATCATAATTATTCTTAAAATCGTTTACATATATTGATACAACTCTGTTGGAAGGTGTTACTAAGTGTGTAAGGTTACTACATATTCCGGTAATTTCACCACTCTATCTCTAAAAAAAAACTTTCTGATATTCAATCTACTTCTACTGTATATGTATGGCCTCTCAGTCCCTTGTACCCCTTTTAGTAAAAAATACATCAGGGTTTACTACTTTTAAACCACGCATAATCTTAAACATTTCTATTAAGTCTCCCCCTATTTTCTAACAATGTTAACCCTATCCTCATAACTCATTTTTTAATTCCGGTATTAACTTAGTTGCTTGTCTCTGGACTTTTTCTAAAAGATTTTTATCTCTCTCCCAGTACGGTGACAAGGCCTGTGCACAGTACTTGAGGTGTGGACAAACATAAGTCTTATATAGTATAAGGAATGAGTCCTTGTCTATATATACAGATAACACTGTATTAGGAATAAGCTTCTGTTCATCAGAAGTCTATTTAATCAGAGATGACATGAAGTTAATGACAGAACACTAATTTCCAAACATTTTTAAGAATTCATTAGCTTCAATTATGAAACATTTTATACATTCCAAAGAGAAAAACATCTTTCAAAATAAAAAAATTAATAATTTGTATACAACTAAATTATGTGTTCGAAATTTATTTTTGATTATGGTAGAATTATTAGTAAAAACTCATTTTGCATACCCTGTTACCACCATATGAGGTTTGAATGGAGATTTAGTAAAAAGATTTCTTGAGATCACATGCTTTCTATCAGTGCATCATACTTACCCTTATCTCCTATAATTTGGAAGCTTATAGTGAATCCACAAACAATTCTTCCACAATTCTTTTTGTTGTCAGTATATTTGCCACCATTTTTTTATCTGTTGGCTACCATTTTCTGGTTTGCTCTACCTGAAAAAGAAAAAAAAGAGATATCTTTCTATACAGATTGTACACCTGAAGAAGGTTGTAGAATGGATCAGCTGAAATGCTGTGATAACAAAAGCAATAAAAAAGAATGAATTCAATTGTCTGAAAAACTCTTGAAATGATGATTCTTTTCAAAATTATGTAAGGTATCTCCACAAACAGTTATAATTATTATTCAAAAGCAATATCACATATTCTACACTTGTGAGGACTACATAATAGGCAACTATGGCTCATAAGAAACATATAATCTGATCCTTTTGTAAACATCAATGAAAAGAGTTTTCTATATAGTCATTTAGATGAAATTAATTTTCAAGAGAGTCATTAACATTCAGCTTTTTGTACAAATAAACTCATTGTTCTAGCAAACAGAATTTTTAAAAAAGATTTATCAGCAATGCTTGTAACATTACAAATGTGGCTGATACCTTGGCACTACCAGAAAAAAAGAGTCCATTTCTTTATATATGGATAGTACACCTGAGGAAGGCTGTAGAATTGGTCAGCTGAAACATTGTGGGAACAACAAAAATAACAAGAATGAGTTTGATTGTCCAGAAATTAAGAGGCACTCAAGATAGCATCACATACCTCAAACTATCTCTCTATAATTGGGCAATAAACTTAAGTGGACAGTTGGGCTAAACACTTAATCTAACATAAACAGTCAATGTTAATTTGTGATTGCAAGAGATCAGTATGTGAAAACATTGTTGTGTACTTGTGGTCATAGTGATGCAAACAGCTAGACTATCAATGTATTTGGGATACAACACTGTTGGAAGGTGTTACTAAGTATGTAAGGTTACTGCAGTTGTTGAAGTTTTTGTCTTAAAATATTTAATTGTATAGTCAACCCATAAAAACATTTTTCCAAATAAAAAGCCTTGTCTACTTATTGCCAAATGCTTTCTTAGAATTCTTTTACAGAAAATATTTTCTATCTTGATCTATATTAAAGGAAAAAAATAGGTCGGGTTTCGAGCTACTTCCTGTGGAAGGCCTAACGTAAAACTGCAAAAACCTTAAAAAATTAACCTTTCAAAACTGACAAATTTCCTGAGGAAACAGAGGGCTTATGGATTGAAAGCACAAAAAATTACTTGCAAAATTATTTTTCTATTTTGTTAAATGGGTAATCCTTGGTTATACGGATGTAAAATATGGTAATTAAACACAGCATAAAGGCTCAAGAAAGTATATTTTTTATTAAAAAGTATAATTAAATAACATATTCATCAGACATTAAGACAATAATGAAATTAAAAAGCCTGTAAATTAACTTTTAAAATTTTATAATAAACCTGCTGACAACAACCATACCGGAATAACATGAATATGTGAGCGAACACATCGCCCAGCCGCATGATTATAAAGGATGATGATTAAAATTAAGCTTGAAAAGTTTGGTTTTGAAAATGAAACATCAATAAACGGGTTCGAGTCTGGAGTATTTTCTCGTTTAAGGAAAAATTAATGCATAGATTTTTTAATAAATATTTTTTTTTTTCTAGGATCGTAACAGGCTTTTTTTTAATTAAATCAAAACATTGGCAAAAGTTTTTTAAAAATGCAAACTGAAAAAAAATCACAAGATTAATCCAATGGTTTACTATTTTGGGGGTACAAATTAAAATTACGAATAATCTATTTTTGCAGCTATTGACTATCTTTTTAAAAAAGAAGTTGTTTCGCTTTCAAATTTCTTTGTGTGTTAAGCAAGAAAAAGTTTATCAACCTTTGCATAATTGGACAAAATGGAAAGTTCAAAAGTAAAACAATGTCGCTTAAATGTGGAAAAACAAGTTAAACAACCAGTAAATGTCCAAATAAAGAAATTTAACCAAGATTTTTTAAATGGATTAAAACAAGTCGAAAAGTATGACTGCTCATCGAAGCTTACTATAAAAAGTCATCCCTACTTATCCAGAGTTTATTAGTGATGTAGCTCGAACTTTAACAGCAATGCCACCTACTCAAGTCATTGTTGAAAGACTGTTTTCTGCATTGAAAATAATCAAATCAGATCTACTAGCTTCTATGAAGGAGGATCTGGCAGAAGCAATTCTGTTTCTAAGAACAAGATTTTAGAAAATTTTGGATTTGGACTTTTGATTTAACCTCTATTCCTATACAATATTTTTTTAATAAGTTTTTGTAGGAGTAAACTTTTCAATCTTTTGCAATATAATTTTTATTTCATTTATTATGTAATCGTTCATGTTCCATTCACTTAAATTTTATATTCAAACAATGCTTTAATCTAAATGCTAAAAATAGGGGTCCACCAGAATATGTCCTTTCTAGAAAGGGCCCTTGAGTTTTCAAAGTTTCGAAAAAACTGTTCTAGATTTATATGAAAAAAACCTTATCAGTTCTTGAACAAGTTTCCAGTTTGAAAATTGTCCTTGTAAATCTAATTTCAGATTATGGGAATACTACTCTCCTTGAATTTTCACACACATAAGTAAAATGAAAGAAAAAGTTCAAATAGGTCTTTTTTTCTCATTACAAACAGCAACTCAAATTCATCTGTTCACACATTCTATTCATGTAACACTTCATCCTATGGATGCCTTAGTCATTTGGTCTGTTTTGTATACTGTGATCATTAATTTACATATGATTTTAAGGGCACTGTTACAAGACGATTCATCTACATAAACATTCTTCCCTTTCATTCATACTGGTCTTGCAAGCCTTCACTTATGAGTGCTTCAGATTAAGTTTTGTACAAGTAAATAAAAACAATTATTTATCTAGTTGTTTAAACCATCTGCATCGTTTATAATTGTTCATTTGTGCAACCTTCTTGTAATTAATAAAAGCTCAAAAGTAATAGTAGTAATCTCATTTGGAGCTCTAAAACAATCAGTGGCAAGCCTATGGTTGGTGTCATCCTTTCTCTCTTCCCAGGATATCTAGAATTTTGGTGATCTTTTTGTACTAATACTATTCATTATTCATCATGATTCTCCTATATTATTGAATGTAATGGACTAAGCCTACATTTACTAACAATTCTATTCATCTTTAGTTTCCAATTGTTCAGTTCTGACTTTGTGAAATAATATGAAGAAAATAAGTATGGGTACCATGAAAATGTGTTTATTCAGTATCTTTAAAAAAAACTATACAATAAAACTAGAAAGCACTCAGAGAGCACATACCTTTGCCAATGTCATTGTTAGGGGAAATAATTGTGCATTGATCCGCACAAAAATGTATTTCCTTCTTTCCTAACCCATTGTCCATCCTCCTACAAAATTTCATTGAAATCCATTGAGTACTTTCTGAGATATTGTGTGGACAGTCAGATCTTTCATTAGAAAAAAGAATTACCAAGAAACTATATGAACAACTTTTAGGCTGTCATCTTTGGTGTCACCCCATCTGATGGTGTCACCCGGGGCAGGCCTCCCTCACCGCCCCCACATTGGTACGCCACTGAAGACAATAGATAATATCCAACTAATAATGGAAAATCCACACTAAGAGGAGAACTCCTACAAAGACAACCTTTGACTTTGATGACAAAACTTAATACAGTTGGATTGTTAAGTTAAAAGAACAACTATTTGATATTTTTAAGCAAGATTCTGACAAATTTCAAAAGGATGTTTTATTGGAATTGTTTGACTTGTGTGTCATTTGCTGAAACAAACTGAACAGTAACTGATGAAAAATTTAGACATAATAAAGACTGTTCTACTTGTGGAAACTTACAAGTTTAAAGCATGAAGGTAACTTGAAAAAATATGCTTGGGAGTAATCAATAACTGATCAATAAGAGATGTAGTTAATTTTGTTATTATTTCTATGTTTATTTACAGCAACCAAAAAGTATAAATAGAATAAAGAGTACAGTGAAATGGTGGAATAAATTACAAAGTGATAGTTAACACAGTACATAATCTCTTATCCAAAACCCCTGGGTCCAGGCACGTTTTGGAATTCGGAATTTTATTCAAAGAAAATATTCATCTTTTTGGCCAAATTTATGATAACACTTACAATATGCAAAATACTTAAACATGTGCTTGTAGCAAATATTTCAAGTTTTTTTTTTTTTAAACACCAGATTATATCACAAATCTATTGAAAGAAATTGTACTTTAGTAAGGATTTTCAAAGAATGAACTGAGCTAAATTTTGTAGGTCTGTGCCAATACAAAGAATCAACAAAAGATTATATTCTAATATCTGAAACAAACATTTTTCTTGGCAACTGACTATCTTCTTAAGTTTTTGTATTAAGTTAATTAAAACCATATAGATTTAATGAATCAAAAATATTCATCATGAGATATTTTTTAAAACTTTAACAATCAGGAAGCATCTTTTCTTTCCAAGGTTTTAGCACGTATACTTTTCTTATAAATAGTCTGTTACTGCTTGTGTGTGTTTACAGTGGTTTGACCCCCAGGACTGGCCTGAAGCAAAATATCTAGCTGACTATTTTGGTGATATGCACTTTTTAAGCAGACCACCTTGCAGAATTTTAACTGAACTGACTGATAATGGAAGCCCTAGGATTTTGCAAGCCAACAAGTATTGTAAGTAGGGTTTATGTGGTATGCATCCTCTTAATTATATTTAATTTTAAATGACATTTGAACCCGATTAAAAGGAGTCAGCAAAGAGGGCAGAGTTTGGAAGCTTTTTTAACAGTTTGGCCATGGCAGTCAGTCAACTGGCCTCAGCCAGGGAGGGACATGTCTATGTAGAGCAGGCATGGGCAACCGGTTTCGAGCAGCGGGCCGCATGAGATATTGCTAATCATAAACCGGGCCACAAATTCAACGTTAGAATAATTTTTCTAATGTTAGGAACTGTTTTGCTAACAACATAGCTTGCATAAACCATTTCGCTGAGCTCTGTTTGCCTTTTAGAAAAAAGCATATTTATGCTACCGATCTGTTTCTTTAGTGTTTCAATTTTAAGCTTTCTGATACCTCCTTTAAATGTATCATACCCGGAATGTTTAGTAGTGTAATGATGCTTAACGTTAAATTATTTAAATGCGGAGTGGGATTCAGAACATATTAGACACATTGGTTGGTTTTTTACTTCAACAAAGTAATCATTTGTCCACTTATCCTGGAATTTTCTCATTTCTTCAAAAAGGTTCCCTTTTTCTTAGATGAAATTTTAATAAAACATTATTTTCCTCATGGATGTCAAAGGGGCCGCATGTGGCCCGCGACTGCAGTTTGCCCATGACTGATGTAGAGGGAGGCCAAGAAATAGCAGCTGAAAAATGAGAAAGGGTCAACAGGACATAGAAGAAAAAAAAAGAGTCTTATGCTTTGTTAGTGACCAGGGTTGCCATTTTATGGCCAAATTTGACAAATCTGGCCTTTTTAAAAAGTATTTGGCCATGAATTTTTTGGTTTGGCCATGTTAACTTTTTGCAGTAGTATTTTTAATAAATTCTTACTTTTGGTGTGTACTGCAGTATTGCAATGTTTTATAAAAAATCATTATCAAGGTAAATAGTAGTAATACAATTTTTTTTTAATATTAATGATTTACAATACTTCACCTAATAAAAATGAATAATAAAATAATTGCTTTTATTAAATAATTCTGCCTTTTTTAAAAATATGTTTTTGGTTCACAAGGATCACAGTTATGCAACGAGATGCTTGGGCACACATTAGACTTATCACCAAAAAACTAAGAACTAAATTCACAGGATTTTAAAATTAGGAACCAGACTAAATACCCACCCTAACAGGTAGAGTAAATTGCTGTCCAAAAAAGGAATTTATGAAATAGAAAGATAGATGGAAATCAGATAGCATTTAATTTAATTTGTTTTGAAAAATTGATTTAATACCACTCTTTCTTTACACTGTTAGAAAAAAAGAAGGCTACTGTTGAAGGAGGGGGGGGCCCTATGTAAAAAAGGGGGGCTAAGGTTTAAAAAAATGGTTAATATTAAAAAAGGGGTCATAGGGAGAACTAAAGATAAAAACTGAGGGTGTTAATATTTTAAAAAGTGGCGCTAATCTCCAAAAACGGGTAAAAAAAATATTTTACCCTTAAAGTGAAAAAAAAATTTGACCCATATTCTGACCTCTAAAAGTGAAAAATGAAAGTTCCTTATTGATTACTCTAAAAGTAGAAAATAAAAGTTCCCCCTTGATTTTGACCCCTAAAATTGAAAAAAAAAAACATTGCTCTCGATTCTGACACCTAAAATCTTTTTTTAAATCTTCCCCTTGATTTTGACCCCTAAAAGTGAACAAAAAAAAAACAAACAAATTTCCACTCAATTTCGACCCCCAAAAGTGGAAAATAAAAGTTCCCTCCAAATAGATTAGGAGAAGTTGATTTCGTGTTTTGGAAAAATGATTTATCAGTGAAGTGAGAGGGTTCAGCAGAATAATTACATTGTAAATTGTATAGAGATATCTTTACCGTACTACATCAAACCAGCACTATCCAAGGTATTCCTGTACAACCAATAAACAGCACGATATGAGGTATGTTAAAAAAATGTCTTAGCTTCAATATCGAACGCATCCTTACTTCACATTTTGAGAATTGATTTTAAAAAAAGAACAACCAAATATGTATTATTTTTTTTTCGTCATAAAAAAGTAAGGGATCATTTTAGCACGAATTAACATGTAAATTTTTGACCCCACTAAAAACATATTTTGGTGATTTTCAAAAACTAATTTGCTAAAAACCTTACCCCGGCCCACATCCACACAGAAAATTTCATGGGGTTATGTTACAGATGGACGGACAGACAGACTTTTGACGAATTATAAGATTATCTTGTAATCTTCATATACACAAAATTTAATCATATTTGAAATGTTTCAATATAATAAAAATTCTAGAAGAAAACATACCTCTCCAACTTCCTTGGCAAAGTTAAAAATAGGATTCTGTAAATTCTAATCTATAAAATGGAAAATTGATTAAGATATGGCTTACTTATAAGCAAAATATTTATTTTAATTTGGATGTCACAGCAGATGGGCCTTTCTCTGGTATCTTTCAGTTCAATAATAAATGTAGTATTACTACTATTTCACAAGAACCTATTATTGCATTGCCTGTCATTTCAAATAGAAGTGATCTCTGGGTTTTTTTACTTCTTTATTCACAATCACAAGATTATTTAATGTTTCTATTTGTGAAATATTAGAACATCAGAGAAAGAAAAGGAGAAAAACATGACTGCAGTATTCAAAGAGTTTGTTAGACTCCATGTTGTTTGTGTTGTTAACGTTTTGGACAATCCATTCTATGGCCTTCTTCAGGTGTACTATCTGAACAAGAAGGAGTTCAATCGTCCGAAAAACTCTTTGAAAGTTAATGACCCTTCTCAAAACTATAGACATGACTGCATTATATTTCACAATTACAAATATTATTCTATTATTATACAGTTTAGTTAAAGGGTAAAAAATTGATTAGTTAAAACACTGCAATAAAAACCAATGAAGTTGATAAATGAAAACTAGTTAAAATATTTGTAATTGTAAAAGTACTTAATCGCATAACTATTAATAGGTAGTCAAAAATTGTTATTGAAAAGAGAAACATTTTTTTAACATGCATCAGACGAATAAACAGTTTTTACTGTCATAACAATTTGAGTTTCTTGCTTTGACTTGCTATGACTATTAGAAACTATACTTTTCATCCACACAATAGGAGATAAGGTCATTCCATGTCAAAACAACAAGGAGGTTAAACCATGACCATCATGGATTTTGTTCAAATTTGGCACAATTATAGGTTTCTAGGTGTAAAAACAACTGAGATATTAATTTTCAAACTTTGTCATTAGCTTAAAAAATTCACATTTTTGGCAAAGTTCAGAGGTCAGTATCTCTGGAACCCTTTGAGATAGAAATGTGTGCCATTCAATTTGTCTCATAAAAATCTATAATTGTGCCAAATTTGAACAAAATCCATGATGGTCATGGTATTTTTGCCTTAAAAATTTGTTGATTTGACATGGAATGACCCGAAAGTTATATTGGAATTGTGCTAAATTATTTGAGAAATCATAAATATACTTTCAGTGGTACGTAGTGCAAGTAATGTGCTAAATTGTTTGAAATATTGATTAATATCAAATTATTTATAAATGATTCTGTTGATGTACATATGTAATTTTGAAAAATGAACAAGAATACAATTTCTTTTTCAGTTTTCTATAAAAGATTTCCAAAATACTTGTTTTCCCACATGATCTTTGTATTTAAATGCTTTCATTTTCTAATAAAATGTGGTGAAAATCAAGTTAACTTTATTTGTCACACAAGACAATTGTATTCTTGTACATCATAATAAAAGTTGCTAGCCCCAGGTATAAATAGTCATATTTAAAAATGTTGTAATTTGGATTATGTTAAGTTATTTGAAGAGGTTCAAATGTTAATTCTTTTAGGGGGCCATAATGTTATTATTAAATGTCTAATACTTACATGTATTAATAAATATATTACTTTTATAAATATTTAGTAAGTTCCAAAGCAGTTGCAATAGAAATCACTCAAATATTTGTGGAAATAGATTTAACTGCTAATTGAAATGCAAAAATCACATAACCTGCGACACTTTAACCCTTAAACAGTTCATAGTCAAGAAGTAGATGAGGGAAAAAGGAAAGACAATGTACATGAGAATAAGTAGACATATTGTGATAAAATGGAGCTCTCATAGAAAGTAAATGATGCACCATATTTGGAGAGAGATAAAAAATCTTTTAGAAAAAGTCCAGAGACGAGCAACTAAGTTAGTACCGGAATTAAAAAGTATGAGTTATGAGGATAGGCTAAAAGTGTTAGGGTTAACATCGTTAGAAAATAGGAGAGATCAGTGAGATTTAATAGAAATGTTTAAGTAAACCCTGATGTATTTTTTACTAGAAGGGGTACAAGGGACTGAGAGGTTACACATATACAGTAGAAGCAAATAAAAAAAATTAGACTGAATATCAGAAAATTCTTTTTTAGCAATAGAGTGGTAGGATTTTGGAATAGATTACCAGAATATTTAGTGCTATCAACAGATGCAAATGATTTTAAGAATAATTATGATGTTTATTACACCACCAAAGGTTTAAGGCCTTAGATATTGTGTAATTATGATTGTATATACAAATTGTATACTTTTTTTCACATTAAAATAAAATGTTCTGAATGTTCTATCATTTATAAGACATTACAGTGCAGGATAATGGTTTTATTGCTGAAGTTCATTAAAGCAAAAATTCATCTTGGAAAATAAAATTTCCTACCTGGGAAAATTTGACTCTTATAAAGAATACCTACTTGAACTGTTGTTCTTCCAAAATAGTGCACTGAAAGTTAAAGCTTAGATAATTGATTTGATGTAAATGTTTTTAAGAAGAATTATGATGTTTATTACACCACCGCAAAGGTTTAAGGCCCTAGATATGGTGTAAATATGATTGTTATGATGTGTGTTTGTATATACAAATTGTATACTTTTTTTCACACTAAAATAAAATGCTCTTAAAAAAATATTCTTTATTTGCTTTCCTTATGTTTTAATAGCTTCAATGTATTTTGTTTTCTGACTGATATAGTTGTGATTAAAAAATAAACTGTTTTTATTGCA
Source organism: Architeuthis dux (assembly GCA_006491835.1). Taxonomy (NCBI): domain Eukaryota; kingdom Metazoa; phylum Mollusca; class Cephalopoda; order Oegopsida; family Architeuthidae; genus Architeuthis; species Architeuthis dux. The sequence continues at coordinate 1,880,405 of VCCN01002162.1, read as the reverse complement.
TTTTTCCATCTCCTTTGACTGAATTTTCTTCATTTTTAAACACCTACTCAGTTACTCACAAATTTCTTGTATTCATTTTTCAAAAATATGCCAGTCAAGCAAGTACAACAATACATTGGAATGCAGTAATTAATAGCAACAATTCTTGACCCGGTCAAATGTCATTATTACAAGTTTGTATTCTAAAATAAAATAAACCTCCCACCGAGCAAAGGATCGTGAAAGGCTGTGGCTACAACCACCTGCCAATCAAGGAACTGTGACCATAAAGCTGGAGTGTGGTGAGACAAGCTGAAACACCTGAAGCTATATCCACCTGTCAAGCAAAGAACTATGAACTAATGGCTGCATCTAGAAACTGGGATAGACTATTTCTCTGGAATGGTGTAGCTTTCAATTACCAAGCAGATATTGATTAAACTGCACAAACTTTTATCAATTTAATGGACTAAGTTTGTCTATATTATAATTTTTAAAAGTAGACCGATTTCACTAGTATGTGATTGATATTTATGTAAAAATTGAAAGTGTTTATAAATCAATCTTTATTATTGTTGGATAAAGTATTGTAACACACCACTTTTATTACATTTGACTACAATACTTCATCCAATAATAATAAAGACGGATTTATAAAAAAGACCACTAGGTCTCATATGTAAAACAAGATTAATATGGCGCAGAGAGTCAGTTGTAGGGAGTGAGTTTATAAGTGTAAATCAGCTTCTGCTGGCAATGAGATTGTGAGTTCGATTCTCACTGAAGGCTTACCATATTCGTCGCCATAGAAACAGTGGCCCGAATTAATAGGTTGTATAAAAACAACTAAAATTAGGATGAAGGTAAAAACTAGTCAAATTTAATAAAAAATTAATAGTTTATATTTTTATCTACACCAGAAACAGCTCAGGGTTGATACACACATTTATTTCCAAGATGCAGTAATGAATGATAGAAATACCAGTGATATTGGGTAACTAGTGATTTACATTTACTGATGAACTTCAGTATATGCATGAAAGGACTTAAGATGCATTGTGAGGTACAGAGGCATAGCAAGAGGAAGATATAGCGCAACTAACTACCTGCTGTCTTTTGCCCCCGGCACTGTCTTTGCCCCCTGGCACTGAGAAACCTTGCTACGCCACTGGTGAGGTACTATGGCAAGCCTAACCTGTTTATCACTATTATCTATAACCTCTCTTGGGATGAAATTAAGAATTCTTTCCTGATCAGCAACTTATAGATGGACATAATCTTTTGGCAAGAGCTTTCAGGTAAAAACTAATTAAGATGAAACAGCTTTTAAGAAAAGATCAAATATTTGCTGATTTTACATGCAACACTTTATTACTGACTGGTGATTTTCAAAAGACTTGATTATTCCCAGAAGTACAAAAGTTGACAAAATTAATGCTTCTATCAAATCCTGTTGCTGGAAACAAATTGTCCAACACACATTGTACACAAATATGTGTGTGCAGAGTCATGGTAATCATTCTGCATCCGAGTTTGCAAATACACTTCTTCAAATAGGAAATTGTAACATTCCTCTGTATCCAGTAAACATTTTACATGTATTCTCTTGTGATGTCTTCTGTACTGTAACTGACCAGAGAAGTTACAAGTCAAGGTATTTTCAAACATTATCCACCATATTGGAAAGTGGTTCTGTAAGGAAGCAATGTTGGCAACAACAAAAATAAGCTGAGGATAAGCTTAATGAGGACATTTTAAGACAATTTCCAGATTCAGTACTATCTTACAAATCAGTTAACTGGGTAATTCCAGGACAGATCGCCCAATGGACAACACCATCACCTATTCGATTTTGCGACATCTTGGATACTGGATTTCAGAAATATTCATTGATCTCTATTATAATTAACCATAAAAAGTTTGTGTATAGGCCATTATACGTTGAAAATTCCACAACTTTTACAATGTAAGTTTATGCTAAATTGGTCTTGTTTTGATAAGTATAATGACCTATATACAAACTTTTAAGGCTGATTATAGGGGAACATTTTCATCACCAATGAATTTTTCTGAAATCCAGTATCAAAGATGTCAAATGGTGACCTCAAATAATCATTTATTAGTGAATTTTTTATTTTTCATCCGACATCAGAAACAATGGCATTTTTTAAATTTCCAGATCATTCTGATTCCAAATATATATACTTTTATATAGCAACAACCAATAGGAAAAAACTTATGGCAATTTGAAAAATGCAAGGTCAATGCTTGACCTCAAAATTACCTCACTTGTAACTTCTGAACCGTTGGTCGGATTTCGCTAAAAACTTGGGAATCCTATTTTTGCCCCAAATCAACTACTATGCCATTTCAGCAAAATTTTAATAGGTGATGGTGTTATTTTCCAATTTTTGGGGGTGTCTTTCCAAACAACATCATTCCCACTTCATAACTTACATCTAAAAATGGGTGTTATAAAGAAATTTGGATCCACCAAAACTATGCAATGGCACTAGAATGGCGCTGAAAGATCTTTTACCACATGTTCTAGAAGCAAGTATTCTAACAGGAAATTTTAAAGGTTAAGATGTTTTCATTCTAAGAATACCACTTATAACATTTGACCTTAAACAAGTCTTCAGTTTCCTATAAAATCCATTTACAAGGCCTACCCATGTTCAGTTGTGTAAATTGATTGGTCTAAAACTTATTGAACCATGTTTTTCTCATGGCCAGCTCTATCTGGGACATTTAAAAGTGGATAGTGAGAAAAATTTACTGACAGACACTCAATATTGCTTTTAAAGAGATCATCTAAATTGATAAAAAAAAGACTGATTAGAGTCATTCAATGCTAAAAGTATTTTGTAGTAAAAAAAAAAAAAAATGCATTTTGTATTTTACGCAGGTCGTTAAAACTATTTGTAAATATGTTAGTATATTGTAATTGTAGTTCATTTTAAATTTGTACATACATATGAACACCATACTGGTGAAATAGATCTAGACATTTTAGGAGGTGGTTAGATACATTAGGTCTTACCATTATTTGGAAAGTATAAAAGACATTTGCAGACACTTTTTTTGTTGGGATAGACCTTTTAGTAATAGAATTAATCTGTAGAATGTTGAAATTATAACCATTCTGAATAGAGCAAAGGATTAGAAAGTACTGAAGGCTATCATATGATCTATGAGTTTCATAAATTGGTTGAAGTAAATTATCTTGAAGTTGTAAAAGCAAAAACCTATAAGTCTTTAAGCTTTATAGAAAATAAAACGGTTTATCATAATTGATAATAAACAATCAACACCAGCTTCAAAATGTACATTAGATACAAACATTGGTAAAAATGCCAACAAGATATTTTGCTGAATTTCTAGAAAATGAATTGTAAGAATACTGAATTTGGGGAAGAGACAATAGTCATTCAGCTTTTTCTTTTCTTTTTCAGGCTGTTGTTCATTTAAAATAAAATAATATTGATTAACTTAAAAGCTTCCAACACTGTAAAACTTATCAAATGGTCTTTTTCTTAAAACTCTTGCAAGTTTAAAAAGCGTAAATAAACTGTTAAATGATTTTAGTACTTACAGGTTAGATTATGATCTTCAAACCAAATAATCAGCACAAATTCTTAGTTTTAATTCTGAAAATAGCAATGTCAATAGTAATGCTACTGAGATAATTCAGGCAATGATGACCTCTTTTGTAAGTCATGATTGACACTCATCTGCCTAAGGCTGCCTGTTAACAAATTCAGTTAAGCCACAAATTAACAGTTAGCTTGGATAGTGTAATGGTTAGCACGTCTGCCTCACACACAGAAGATCCTGGGTTCAATTCCCGGTATGAGCGAATGAGTACACTCTAAGCTGTGTGATAGGAGTGGAGCAATCCCTTTGGTGGACTTGCATGCTGCCAAGGTCAGAAAAACTTGTAGGAATAAAGTCCTGGTTTTGATCAGACTTGAGACTTGCAAGGATCACTAAGTTGAAGCATGCAACAGAAACCGGGAGTTTGTCACCAGCCTTCATATTCCATTAGGAGTTGTCTTTTGAGAGATGGGACGAGACGCTTTTCCTTATAAATTAACAGCAAGAAAGCTACATTTGATACTATTGTATTAACTAGGAAGTTAATTTTCAGTTCCCTGCTATAATAAAAATAATATCATGACTGATTTTGAACATTTAGGCCATTATTTTCTTTACAAAAGTAAGCAAATAAAAAAATTCATTAACTCTTAAGTAATCTTGTAAAGAAAATTGGGGGAAAAAAACTGGTTACAACTATATTTGAATATAAAAAAAAATCATTCCCGTTTCCAAAAGATATATTAATATTTCATTAGATTTACATTACAGTAATAAGAGAGAAGGTGAACATATAGGAAGAAATTGAAATAAAAAAATTGACAAGTAGATAAGAAACAGAATACACAAAACAGGTGGTGATTTACCTGTGAGAATCACTCACCAGATTTACTACTGTCGTTTGATAAATCTTATAAAGTTTGTATCGGGTACATACTTTAGAATCGGCTATTATGGGGAAAATGTAGAAAGCTGGTTGATGATATAATCTAAGTAATTTCATGTAAAACAAGACTTACAGAAATTGAATTGTTTAGGTAAATTGTAAATGAAGTTAGAACTTCTTAAAAAAACGACTAACCTCTATCATAATCATGTCTGATGAATAATAACTGACTTGGTCATCTATTGAGAGCAAACACAGCCTAACATTAGAGATAGGTCATTATGATGACAGTTCAATCTCCAGCACTACATAAATGAGGTGCATAAAACATAATTCATCAATAGGAGAGAAATGTTAAACATCAAAATGGTACGTTTTACTCTTTACTTTAGAATCAATAAGGCTTTACTTTAGAATCAATAAGGATTACTTTAGAATCAATAAGGCTTTACTTTAGAATCAATAAGGCTTTACTTTAGAATCAATAAGGCTTTACTTTAGAATCAATAAGGAAGAAATATCAATATCTGAACTATAAAATTGAAAATAGAAAAAATGCTAATACAATGGTAACTACTTATACAGTAGTATTAATTACATTCGTTAGCAGCTGCAATGCACTTTGGGTTTCTAGATGAGTGACGAGAAACAGAATGGCCAAGTTATAGAAAACGTTATGTATTACATTGAAGAATTCTTCCAATAATAAACATTTTTATGTAAAACCTACTAAATTTGACTTACCATTAAACTCATTCAAAAATCATATTTATTGTTTATCAGACATATTTATGTCTTAAAGTTCTAATTTCGTTTAACCCTTACCTAAAGAAATCAAAATTATTTATATTATATCTATAGTATACTAGCTGTTTATGTAACCCATGATATTATGGTATGGTTTATTAAACTCATTTATCAAAACTTTCATTCACTCTAATGATTAGTGGTGAGGGGGAAAATGAAACAATTCCAAGAGAAATTATGAATCACAGCCACCCATATACGCTGTGTTGGGGGTGATCAATTAAAAAGATGAGCTGTCATCACAAAAAAAACAAAACAAGCAGGCACACACTAGTGACCAATTTAGCATAAGCTTACATTGAAAATAAAAACACCCACTAAAACCCTATTTTGGAGGGTAATTTTCCAAAAAACAAAAAAGGTGAGTGTGTGTACACAATTTAAGGTTTCTAGTATGAACGGTTAGGGCTGGGCGAAGTTCGGACACAGATAGATACATTTAAATGTGTAAACACATGAATAACCTAAACCTTTGGTAGCAGTGATTAATAATCAGTTGTATTTTAGTGCTGACTGTATTTGAAACCAGTATATATAGACAAAGATTCAGCTTTTTTTATCACTGTCCATTGATTTTATCGCTACTCAACTACTATCACACTTAGCTTTAGTCATTTCTGTGATAATAATTCTAAAAGTAGAAAAATAAATTGATGATTGAACACCAAATTTAGCAATTTTGATCTAAAATTTATTTTAGCAATAAACAGGGAAAAGGGGATTTTCAGTGGTCAGGAATTAAGGTAAGACTTACTGGCAGAATTGCAAACTTTGTCAAAGAAAACTGTTATTCAGTAGCACAACAACAACATAACGTCTCAATCAATAAGGCTATTAAGAATAATATACCCAATAAAAGAATAAAATCATTGGGTTACAAAGATTTATTTTAGCCTTCTCCTCACTCGACTAGGCATAATTCAATTTATACTTATTCAAACATTTTATTTTAGCTTGAAAAAAAGTATACAATTTGTATATACAAGCACCAGGGCTCGAAATTAACGGTAACGGGAACAGTAAAAATGTGTTCGGGACAAACAAATATCTTCCCTGGGACACCTCCGAGACGGAAGAGAGTTTTTTTGTTTTATTTTTAAATCACTTCCATCCCGAACGCGTCCGGGGAAGAAATATTTTTTTTTTTAAATTTGGTTAGGATTGTTCTTGTCATTTTGTTACAGTCGAAAAACAAAGTCAATTATTTATTTCCTCAACATTTTAATGGTGTTTTTATTATGCTACTAACAACTATAGATGATAATAACAAAGTAAAGAAACAACATTTTGATTTTGGGACCATTTACATTTCCTTCGGGACGGTTAAAATTGTTTTTCGGGACTGTTTATATTTCCTCCAGGACGGTAGTGAAAAAACTTAGTCTGGAGCCATGACAAGCACACGTCAATCATATTTACACAATATCAAGGGCCTTAAACCTTTGCAGTGGTGTAATAACATTTTAGAACATTTTATTTTAGTGTGAAAAAAAAAGTATACAATTTGTATATACAAGCACACGTCAATCATATTTACACAATATCTAGGGCCTTAAACCTTTTGCGGTGGTGTAATAAACATCATAATTCTTCTTAAAATCATTTACATCTGTTGATAGCACTACATATTCCGGTAATCTATTCCAAAGTCCAACCACTCTATTGCTAAAAAACAATTTTCTGATATCCAATCTACTTCTATTTGCTTCTCCCATATATGTATCTTTCTTATTTTCTAACTATGTTAATCCTAACACTTTTAGCCTGTAACTCATACTTTTTAATTCCGGTACTAACTTAGTTGCTCGTCTCTGGACTTTTTCTAAAAGATTTTTTATTTCTCTCCAAGTACGGTGACCAGGCCTGTGCACAGTACTGGAACATTCATTTAGAACAAAACAGACAAAATCTTTTCAACTTCACATTTCTGCTGGTCATTTCCAAGAAAGCAATGTTTCTCTTACTGAAAAGCACATTGCTAGTTAGAAACAATCCAAAATAAACCATTTCAATATGCATTCAAACAAGTAAGTTTAGCGGCAACAGAACAAGGCATTTAAATGATCAGAATGCTTTTATAATTTAAAAAAAAAATACCAAGCTTAGTTTCTCTATTATAAAAATAAAAAATAAATAAAAACAGGTCTGGTTATTCACTCAGTATAAATCGTCACATGACCAACGTCTTTTGGCAGCATGTTGGGGGTGATCGATTAAAAAAAGTTACTTCTCTCGCCTTTTGTTGGGCAGTGATACTGAAAAAGTCTAAATTTTCAAAAAACAAGCATGAATACTGCTAGACACAAACTGGGGATCAATTTAGCATAGACTTACATTGCAAATTGCCCCCTCCCTCACACACACACTAAAACCCTATTGGGGGGAGGGGTTAAAAAACAACCATTTTTTATAGGTATAATAAGGAGTAAATGTTTAAAATTTCAGCCCTCTAGCTCCATTGGTGTGGCCTGTATGCATGATACATATGATAAATAGCCAGCCAGCCAGCCAACTTGAAAACTGAAGAAACCTAAGTTGACAGTTTTGGTTGACAGTTTCTAACATCATGCAAAGTCTATGTCAAATTTATGAGTGTACTAAATTGATCATAAGAGAAAGCAATCATAGTAACAACTAAAAAAAAAACTATAGCTAATGAGTTTGAAACAAAAAAATATAAAAATCTATTATCTGAATATCTAGCAACATCTAGAAAATCTATTTCAAGATAACTTGCATACTTTTCTCTTTTCAAGAATTTCTACACATAGAACAATACATAATTTTTTCAAATCTATACCAAAAATATATTGAATTTAATTAGAAAATTTAAAATAACATGGAGAACTGAGAATTTTTCTCATTTATTAGAGTATAATAAACTAATTGCTCATGTGATTTCCTTGCTCTTCGGTACAAGATTTGATGATGGTATTTGATATCTGATAAGCAACTAATTTATTTAACCTTTGCTCATATATCTATTTATTCAAAGAAAATAAAGTCCTTATAAGTCTACCAAATTTCTGTGATATTAATTAATCCCAAAGATAAATAAAATAACTGCAAGATTAATGAGGAAAATAACTTAGAAAGATTAAATATGTACAATATTGATCTTTAGTTTCCTCTGCTATCATGAAACTTTGTAAAAGATATACTCTCAATTATTTTATTTTTTCTATAAATCTATAGTTTATAATCTATAAATCTAAAGTGCTTAGAATAGGGACAAATGAAAAACTAAAACAAAAAATTAAATACACAACACCAGATGGCATTAATCTACCAGAAAAAACAACTGTCAAGCATCTTGGCGCCATCTTCAACAACACTGATGATTTTACTGATCACATAAATACAATGTCAACAAAGGCAAGATCAATAGCAGGTTTAATCCTCAGAACATACATCACAAAAGACCAAGCAGCCACGATGGTGCTATTTAAATCATTAGTGATTTCAATCATTGTGTATGGAATCATCATTTGGAGTCCATACAAAAAACATGATATCTATAAAATCGAATCTGTACAAAGATCAATCACCAGAAAACTGGAAGGACTTGAAAATGAAAACTACCACCAATGTCTAAAAATGTTAAAGATTTATAGTTTGGAGAGATGAAGAGAAAGATACATTTTATATGCTTTCAAAACACTAAAAAAATAGTGTCCAACATCTGACTACAATTCAAATGGTCTAATAGATGTGGTTGAAATCTAGTTCACCCCTCCTGTGATGAAAAACAACAGTGAACATGCTAAAACTTTATGCAATAACAGCTATAGGTTGCGGGTGCCACAACTGTCCAATTCCCTTACAGGTGAAATAAGAAATGATCCAACAGAAACTACAATGTCGAAGATTAAATCCCTGCAGGACAGATTCCTACAAACCACACAGGATGAGCCAATACTTCCTGGATACAATACAGAAGCAGCGTCCAACCCGATGGTTGATCAGAGCAGGACAGAGGACAGTCACACTGTGATGACCCTCAGAAATTAACTCATCTGGAAGGCAAACTAGAGAATGACTACATTCAATGTATACAAAACAAAAGTTAACCACTATTTTTTTTTTAAGGCAAATAAAATTTAAAGACATTTCTGTACAGTGTTAAGTGTGCAGAATTTAGTTAGCATGCTAGTTATTTAGCCAAATTCACATATATACAAATATGCACCGAATCAAATAAGCATATTGTTTGTGTACTCACAAATTACAAAGTACAGCTTATAAAATTGACTTATTAAAATTAGCAAAGAGTATAACAGGGCTGGCCAAGCCTTTATAGAGCCCTAAGCAGAATTTGATTTGGGGGCCCGCACTGCCTCTATGAGGCCTCGAAGCAGAATTTGTTTTGGAGGCCCCCACTGCCCTAATGCTTATACATCAGGCCGGATCTGGGGTAAAATGTCAAAAGCTAGTAAGACAAGAGCAGATGAAAAGATTGAATCCCTATAAAAATCCTTGCTAGTTTATAATTAATTCTCCTTTTTTTAAAATATACTTTGGACTTCAGAAGAATTCCATCTTATAATTACATAGTTGTAAGTAGTGCCCAATTCAGCTTTCACATAAACAAGTAAATGTATGTAATTTTCGAAACAAGGAAGCTATTTTCTTAAATGATCAAATATTATGTGAATTGCAAGTAAAAAAAAAACTGTAAAATTTAATTAATTTTTGTAGACTGAAAAGACTTCTCTATTTTTTTTAATCAATTTTAAACATGTATGAAAACCTGTTGACACACAGGATATATTTTTTCTAGGTTAGTACTGTCTTGGTGTTCATGGAAACATATTTGATACTACTAGTGCTGAAGGTTGAACAAATAGCAAATGTTACACAGGCCAATGAGCAGGGCCAGCCAGGGCCAGGCAGAGCTGGTAACAGGACTGGGCCATATGGGAAATGTAGCACCTCATTTCAAACTGCTGAAGTATTTTTGTAGTCAGTGCTAAATACATATGATTTATGTACGCCTCTAAAGTAGGCCCCTTCTCAAAACCGTAGGCCCAGGCCAAATGGCTCCACTAGTCCCACCTCTACCCGGACCTGCCAATGAGTAATGTTTCCTTTCAATCCAATAGCTTACACTTATTTGTAAAATATCTCCGGAGATAATTAAGCTTTATTTTTTGCATTGGTGCATTACAAGCTGAAACTTTAACCACTCCTTCAAGTCTATTAATATCATTATGACAAAGTGAAAAGGTATATAATTAAATAATGTTATGGCAGATCTTGAAATATTTTGAAAACCCCAATTTTCAAAACTGAACTTAGTTAACTACATTATTGAATGCAAAAGTTATTTAAACAGCCAGAATAACATGGCAGTGTATGCAAGTTGAATGAAAAACATGTTGATAGAGTCTATTAACTTCACAAGTTGTTGGACATCTCTAAGATTGACAAAATGGCTGAGTTTATAGTGTAGTCAGTCTAAAATGCTTTATAATCAAGTAAAATTTATTTCATACTAAGTTTTGGTAAAATTGTGATCATTCACTCATTCCAGAAAGATATTTTTGTACAGATTGCTGTCCCATAAGAATGTCCTTTCGGCACTCGTAACTTTGTATTGAAACAAAATCCTCAAACTTCAATACACCTCTAAGCAGAGTCAATACAAAGTTACTCCCCTTACAACGGGTACAGAAAGGACATCCTCCATATTATACCTGAATCATATACTTAAAGATAACAAAATAAGATTGCATTTAATGACAAACATACTGAAAATTCTTTCAAAATGTTGTACACATACACATATTTTTCAATAGAAGTTTAACTAGGCGTATATTCTTCATCTTTAGCATTTTCTCACAAAACAATTTCTTTTGGGCATGTTGCTCTCAAATCAATTTTACTTAGGATGTCAATATAAATGTTGCTATCCATTTCTCAGAAAAATTTGATTTGAAGAAAATTACTTCATTTAATGATTAATTGATTATCTTTTGGGAAAATATTCCTCACTTTTTAATGAAAATTCAGTGAAAAATACATTTGTTTACAGGGGGTGTCATTTACCGGTGAAGACAGTTCAAAGGTCAGGTAAGCCTGCTATTACCCTCCTCATACCAGCTAGTGTTGATCGCGCATTTGTTTTAAATGTGTCTTGTATCTATAGATGACCAAAAATAATAAAATTGCAATCAAATTTTTCAGTACCTACTCATTTATGAATCCAAGCAAGCTACTTCAAATTATATCTTAATGTGCTCCTATATTTCATAATCAGCTATTGTCTGTATGTTAAAAAGAATCAAAATTCTCCTTTTTTTTTTTAAATGAATTTGGTGAAACTTTATATTGCTCAATTATTAAAACACTTATTACTTAACAACAATGTTTCAGAAGTGTCTGAGTGTCGTGAATATTAGTAATTTAATGGAATATTGAAAATAAACCTTTAAAAATTATTTTTGTAAAACTAAAAACTTTCCAAACAAGAAAATATTTTAGTTTTATTGCTGTTCTTGTTTTCCAATTCAGGACATATTTTTAAAACTGATGTTGCAGTTTGGAATAAAATTTCAACTGATTTAATTTCTCTGTGGACTTATATTTATAGAACTGTAAATATTTTTAGTGTCTGAAAGATATTTATTCAGATTTCTGAAAGATATTTCATTCAGATTTCATAAAATTAAAAAAGGGGGGTTTATTGAGTTGAAAAAAAAAATATTTCCATAAATTTTTCTTAAAAAATAACCTTTTCATAACAAAAAATTGATTCATAAATCAAAAAGTCGCGAAAATTTCATGGAAATCGGCTCAGAAGTTAATTTTTGGTAGAATTTTAAAATCTGTGTGTGTTTTTGGCTAAAACCGTGTTCTAATGCAAATTATTACGTTACTCCTGAGCAAACCGCTCAGTGTAAACAAGTTTTTAAACACAATATCTTCGGGGTAATATTGTATACACAAATAATTTTTATACGAACATTTTCTTCAATCTTTCTTCTTACTAATGACACAAAGATTATTACGATAACATTTCAGGAGTTTTTAACGACGTGGAAATAGCTACTGCTTACTATTTTATTGTAACTAACCGAATACCCTCACAACAATCATGATAATTCAGGACACTAAATTACAAGATCGACCGTGCACTTCCCTCTTTCATATTGACAGGTCGAAAGACCAACCCAAGTACAGGAAAATAAAGCCTGTGTTGGTGGTATTTTAGTTTTATGTGTGGCCAGTGTGGGTGTTTGTTTTTTGGAATGTCGTTAGGTAATAAAACATTCTAATCTACTGTATTATTAAAGTTCAAATCAATTGCCAAAGAAGAAAATCTTAAGAGAAATAAATAAATAAAGAATATGAAAATGCTTAACTGGACCCTTACTTTGTGTGTGTCCGCCTACGCAAAGATGGCGGCCTGTTTTAGCCGTATATTCACATGGTAAATCCCCCCCCCCACTACAGCCAATATGGTGAGGGGAAGTGTGTGTTGCTAGTCATAGTTTTTACGCAGTTCATTTTTTTTAAATGAATATTACCTTTATTTCTTGGGGAAAGAAGGATTTGGCACTTCTGATCAACGGCGGATCCGCCACAAAAAAATAGAAAACATTTTTCGCGCTTTCAATCTATAAGACCACCTTACCTCTCTTCCTAATTTTTTAAGGTTTTAGGGTGGAGGTTCTATTTACAATGCAACTATAATGCTAAATTGGAACCTTACTTTGTCAAATATCTACTTAAATCTATTCTAATTTAAATAAATGTAATATGAAATGAGCGAGAGCCGAGACAAGTTTTTTAAGTATTTCTCTAGGGGGGGGAAATCACTACGAACTTGGGGGTGATCTTACGAAAACTAAACATCATCCATATGAACAACTCTGTATTGTAAAACTAGGCTAGATTTAACTATGGAAAAAATACAGTCACTTACGTGAGTGCCTGTACTTCAATTCGGAGCAAATAAAAAGGTTGGAAAATGAAACCGAATAGTAGGTTGTCATTTCATTTAAACTATCTGCAAATGTAACCTAGTCTAATAATAAAATAAAAACACGTATATTAATGTGAATACGTACTCGGGGATCCAAACAATAAATTAGAGGGAGAGAAAGCAAAGAAAATGTGTCGGTCTCAATTAGAAATAAAGATCTTTTTTTTGTTTAGTTTCAAATTCAGAGTCTCGAAATGTACAACACTTTGCTTTAAGTTCAGTTCATAGTCTATAGTCACCCTTTTAGCGATATGGCTTTGACCATATAGCAAAACACACTACCGTCCAACAAAAACTGTCAACGTAGGTTTCTTCAGTTTTTAAGCTGGTCTGGCTGGCCCTATTAGGCCGATATATCAGTGTAGTGTTTTGGGCTACGTTATCGAGTCACATATATCGGCCTGGTAGGGTTAAGAGTGAGTTGTACAAATATTTCAAAATAAATTCCAAGAAAAAGTACAGAGCTGGATTATACAATCGGAATTTCAATAAATCGGAAAAAATACAACACTTAAAGTTACTTAACCTTCCTATTGTTTATTTTATAACAGTTGAATAAAAACCAGCTTTGTTTTTAGTAGTAAAACAAGATAAGAAAGTAACGAAAAGCTGATATCACTGATCATTTTGTTGACAATATGAGTCATCTTAACACTTGAGAGTTAAGAAGAATCGACGATAGTTCAGTATTATTATTTATTTAAGTATTTATTTACATTAAAACAGTGGTGGAAAAGGGTTTTAGGAACTAGGTACAATAACATATGAGAAAGCTGGAAATCGAGAAATAGATATACGCCGTACCCCCTATTTCCATCACCCCATTAAAGTACAAACTAAATAAATGGGGAAATTAGCAAAGTATTTAACCATTTTTTTCACCGATTTAAAGCCCAGGTGACGTGCATCAGATCAGGTAATGTAGGTGTGTACTGTAAAGCTAAACCAGATGATGAATGACATTTAGACAACATAATAAACTCATCAATAATAATGGTACCACTATGGAAGAAAATCATTAATTATTTTTATTAAATTAGTTTTTACCTTCATCTTAATTTTTTAGTTAAAGTCTTTCTCTTGCGTATTTATCATAAAGACTTGCTAAGCTATGGAAATCCAAAACGGTAACACTATGTGGTCATCCGACATCCATCCATCCATCATCAGAACCATTAACCAGCCAAGAAGATACAAATTAGCAAGTAAATGTTTATGTATTCAAATTAAACAAAATTTCTAATAGTATAATTAATTAATTATCCAATCCATGATGTTAAAAAAACAGCGTTTTATTCAATAGTCTTCTTACTGTTCATCCGTACTGATATGAAAATATGGGCCATTCATTCAAATATTTTCATTGCTTTTTTTTCTGTAGTGTTGTTGCGATCATTCTCAGTAGAGATCCAATCGATACATGAAAATGATAACCAATGTGCGAATAAATAGAGGCCTGAAAATATTCTCGCGTATTTATCATAAATACATGAGAAAACAATGTTTCGAAATGCAGATGGGATCAATATCATATGTGATGTGTGTGTTATTTTGTTGTCATTGTTTAAAATGTACTTCAATCAACTTCATCGATTATTACTGTGTTTTGTGACTAAAAAAAGTAGGACTTTTTTAAGTAGAAAATTAATCTGCGGGGTGTAGAAAAGGAATATGAATACAAGGAATTTAGATTTGGTATTTAATGTTCAGATTATAGAAAGTTTGAACAGACTACATATGAAAACATTAAATGATCAACAACAACAAGATTACCTCCGAAGTGGAAGTCCGAAGCAGAGCAGCGACGGTGTTACTCCTTAACAATCTCTCTTCTGTTATGTTACGTGAAAATAGAGACGTGGGTGAAGTGTGAGTAGACGATATAGACTGAGGGTGAGAGAGGAAGGAAGGTTAAGAGTAAAACAATTCAATTAGGGGAGGAGGAGGACTAGAACAGAGGCAATAATAATTAATGATGATTTTTTATATAAATTCAATTCAAATTGAGAAAAGTTGCGGAAATACAAATAATAATAAAAATAAGGGAAGGGAATATGTATAGGTTGAGGAAAAGGTGAGAGGGAGAGGGATTCGTGTGAAGGGGTAGGAGGGTGACAGATCCGCTAGAGAGACAAAATGGCTGACAATCTGGTCACGTGATGCGAATAATAATTTTGCTTATTCTGCAACAACTGTACCGGAAGTAAACACAATTCACATGGAAACATGAGTGAGCACGTGGGCGGATCAAAATAAAACGTGTCAACAAACATGAGAAGCTGCTAGCAGGTGAATTTTACAAAAGGACAATATTTCATATTAGTGAGGGGAGAAACCTTGATAATTGTTTGGAATAGGTTTACCAAAACAATACCAGACACGATTAGCTGCTGCTATTAAACTATTACGGAACAAATGAAAGAAAGCAACACCAAAAACACTAACCCCAAATTATATCCTTTGCAGTTAAATTTAGTAAAATACAGTTTTAAATGTTCAGAGTTTTCTGCTTTCATTTGTTCCGTAATAGTTTAGCAGCAGCTAATCGTGTTTTGGTGAACCTATTCCAAACAATTACCGAAGCCTTTATTAACAATTTCTAAAAAAATAATTTCATGGAGTTTTATTTTATCTTATGTTTCAACAATATTCGCCAGTCTCAGTTAAGATTAGGTTTATCGATCTTTAGTAAAAAAAATTATGAAAAAATATTTTGCATTTTTGAGTTTGAACTGAATCTGACTTTGCTTCCGGAAATTTTTGATTTTTGAGAAAAAGTAATAACAATCTTTAATTTAACGTTGATAAGAGAATGGCTATTTGGAATACCTAAGAGTGGCTAGATTTATCAATAAATGAAATCCAGCCAATTATAGCCATTTTAGGCTATAATTGGCTGGATTTCATTTCCATGTATTTCAGATATACTGAAAATAAATGTGTTCACACCAAATGTCGCTCCTGTCAACAGAGTTCAAATATTAATCTGTATCTTTATAATAAATGATAGTTTTTCTGTGCATGTATGTTACCGTAACCTTTTTAGTGATCACTGCCCAACAAAAGGCGAGAGAAGTAACTTATTCATTGATCACCTTTTTCTTCCAATTTTTAATTGATCACAGCATGCTGCCAAAAGACTTTGGTCACGTGATGGTTTCTATTGAGTGACTAAACAGACCTCTCTTTTATTTTTATTGAACAATCACTTTAGGAGTTGAGTAAAGTTTTGTACATTTTATAAAAAGGATTCTGTGAATATGTATGACTCAAGCAATCGATAGTCAGATTCAAACTCACAACAAAATCAGCAACCTTGGCATCACCGATTCTATATGCTTATATTTGAGTTTAAATACCCCATTTTGTTGTGAAGCAATTCTGTTTCTAGGCAAATTTTTTAACCAAAGACAAGGACCATTCAAAACAAACATTTCCATATAAATGAATAAAATTTCTTTTCCCCTTTATAAAATTCTGGACATTTGAAATAAGTATTAATGATTTTAATAAAAACATTTATGTTATGAGTTTGATATTTTACAAATAACTCTATAACAAAAGTAGTGATTGGAGCCACAAGAAATTGAAGCTTTGATAACAAAGTTCAGTCATAGTAAAATATCATGAGGCAAATCAGATGTTTAGTGAATAGACATAGTGATCTTGAAACCATTTTGCATATGTTAATAGCTTAAATGGTTTGAAATGGTCTTCAGATGATTTGGTATGATGAGCTTTTCCCTCATAAGTTTATCAATTATAGGCATATGTTGGACATGGCTGTAATGTTTATATATGTATGTATTAATGTTTATGCATAATATAAATAAACACGCCAAAGCAAGCTCCCAACAGCCCCCATACAGTTTCCTGTGTTTCCTGAAGTTTCCAAAAACGAGGGCCGGAAGTGGGAGAGGGTAAGGCTCTCTCTTGACCAGGCAATAGCCCTGTAAGCATGTCTTTGTTCTCTCCCCATTCTTTTTCTAAGCACAGCTCAATACAGTTATGAACCAAACATGTTCAAACTAAACACAGCTAAACAGATAAGAACAAACAAACAACAAAGACAGCAAACTTCAAATATAATAATGGCCATAATTGGGAAGCAACCAAAGAAAGATTAATAAGAAATAGCCAAATAACTACTGAACCACAATAAGTACTGTAATTTTGTCAATTATAGTAACATTGTCCAAATCTTTCCCAATAATATTGCTCACAACATATGGTCACATTCTATCTGAGGTACTTTTCAGCATTATGTATATGGATGTAACTTGTAAGCATCATTGGTTTCATTGAGTTGTGAGTGTTGTGTCTAAAGTGTGAACAGATGGTTCATCATAAAACAATTTCATGTACTGCTAGTAAAACCCAGTAACTATTAAAGATCCTTTTACTATCAATCACTGTCTACGCTGTTGTGTGACTGAGAATTCCTCACAATCTCTCCATAATCCCAAAACATTGACTTGTGTGATCAACCTCTTAAACAAATCAATCTCATCAAATAAATAAAAATAACATAATCTAGAAATTCATTTTCTAAGCACTATCTCCATCATTTATACATTATTACCAATTTACTGCAATAAATTTCTCTTCAAAAATGTCGAGCTCTTGTAAGGAACTGCTAAAATGCTTTCAATTCTTATGCAACATTGCACTTCAGCTCCCTTAAATCAGGGTCTCCAAACATTTTTACCTGTTGACCTTTTTATGGAATCCTTCACCCTTCCTTTCCCTCTCCCTATTCTTTTAACTGAGAACAATATAACAATGATAATAAAAGGGAGAATAGTTTGTTTTTTTAAATAATTATAATAACTAGCTGGATCCGTGGAAATTCTACAGTTGTTGACAACTAAGATTACCTCATGCCTCTGCTCTTCTCTCATCCTATGCCTATTTTCTCACTCTCTCCCTTATCTCTTCCAATCTTTGTTGCTGGTCCAGGATTTTATCTAAATGTTATACAAACATGGATTAGTTTCAACTGATTCCATGATTTTTTTCCGCTATTTGATTTTGAAAAAAAATATGACATTAATTTAAATAATTTAATCTAGTTTGTTTGAGGTATATTTCATGAAGCCAGAATATTCAGCTAATAAACAAAAATTGTTTTGTGCTGTACCTATGATTTGTTTATTTGCTATGAAGTAAAAAAAAAACTGGATGAACATCCTCAAAGTGTGGTGATTCCATAATTTTTGACTGAGGTTGTAATTATTTTAATTTGAAAAAAAAAGTCAACAGTTACTAAGGAAAAAATTGAAGGAGTTTTGTCATTTGGGACATTTAATAATAAACTAACAATTGTCTGCATTTATTTACTATTAAACTTTAAAAGCTTGATGAAATTTGTCTGAAATTATATAATGTAACTCAAGTATTTATTAAAGATAGAAATCTAATTTTTGTCAACACTGACATTATAAACTAACACTCATTGATTTTAGAGTTTCAGATTAAATCATCTTTTACTAAATAATATATCCAACATAATCTTATATTTTTGAATGTTCACATTTAATCAACAGTGTAGCTTTTTTTTAAAAGTATTGCATCATTCCATTACATATATTTTTTGGCTGAAGAAAATTCCAGATTCAATTTTTGCATCAAATTTGAATTACCTCAGATTTACCAAAGAGACAAGAGTTTATTATCTGGTTAATAAAATTGCAGAAAAATATTAGGAGGAAATTGCACAGTAGACTACAAAAATTTTCTTCCCATTTTTAGCATGTTGCTAGATGTAAGGTCTGTATTTAAGAGATTAACTCAGTTGTGTGTAAGAACTATTTTTTAGTATGAGAAAGGATAATTGAATTTTTCGTGACCAATATCTTTTTCAAGGTTACTATTCTCCGATGTGACGGTTGCTAGGCTGAGTTTTCTCCACTGAATGGTCACTCTGGCATCCATAAAGTATCCCTTGGCCCTTTCGCTTCCTGCACTTGAAATTTGCAGCTATGAGAGGGTTGTATCATGGACTTGTTTGGATGTGTGTGGATTTGTCCAGTATGTGTTGTCCTGAGATTATGTGGAATATCTCGGAGATCAGCACGGGTTCATCTGTACTTCAGAATTTCCAGGTTCAACTTCTGGAGTCGATCAATGTAACTTAGATGCTGGATTTGGGGGATTGATTTTGTTGTTCTGAGTTCCACACGTTCCACTGCATCTATGCTGTACTTCTAGGAGACCATATGATTGAAGCAAATTTCAAATGTGGGCTGACCAATGACTTGCAAAGTAAAATGAAACTAACTGGGTTGAGGTGTTTGAATGTGTTGGCTCTTTATTAAAGATCCTCCAACAAATCTCAACAAAATAGGCTCCAAAGAATTGCACCAACAAAGTAGAAAAAGGCACGAGTTCAAACGGCCAGATAATTCAACAGCAGCAGCTCAACAATTATTTTGGATATCAACTATTTTTCAACCAATGAAAATGCATCTAAACTCCAAGCCTCGTGGGAGCCTACCTAATTCCCTTATAGGCAGATCACAGACAGATTTCATCAGTAGCAGCCTCGTGCCTGGGTCGGCACGGCTTTGTAACTCACATAAAATACACGCATTCACTTGTGTGTGCCAAACATATTCACAGACATTTCTATGAAGGCAAGTAAGCCTGATTTATACACCATATGGATACACTCATTTAAGAATATTAATTCAATTGACTCTTTCGTTCCAATCAACTGATAAACACTTCTCAATGCAAGCCGTACCGCAATCTTTCATTCATTGTTGCTTCTACTTATAAATAAATATCACATATGTCGGTATATTCGTCTTTCCGTTCATTTCGTGTCCCTACAAATGCATGTCTGATATATCCAAGGGTGCAGTTTGCTTCAACCAAATGATTAAATGAGAGTAATTAGACTATGACAACTAGGTCATAGTATAAATAGGTTATGTTCACTATTACTGTGCCACCTGGTTAAAGATTTGTGAAACATGAAGTTTTTTGTAAAGAAATTTCAAAATGACGATTTAATAGTAATACTCAGAATTATTTATATCATAGAAGTATATATTTTCAATCTCAGTAAAAATAAATATAAAAAACCACAAGTACAAATTCTCGCACAAAAAGCTTACTCTTTACTTTACAATAATTATTTTGAAACATAACGTCAGATACTGTTCTAAATAATTGTCACAAGCAAAATACTTATGAAATCAGTTTCCGACTACTGCTGTAAGTCTTTACTGTATGATGTTAAGATAACTAACTTGGAACATTATTTAGCACAATGTAGGGAAGGTGGTCTTGATTGTAAAATTCCACACCCCCGAACACTCTATGTTAAAAACGGCGCACAAATAAGAAGAAATAATTCATGAAAGAAAAACAGAAGTATTTACATAAATTATATTGTTTTTACTTTGAATAAATTAAATTGTTTTTATTTGTGGGCTGTTTTTAACATAGAGAGTAAGAGTGGAACTTTACAATCGTGATAACCTTCCCTACATTTAATTTCAAGTAGTTTATATCTGCCGTGCCCCGAAACTAGGCTACCATAATTATTAATAACACCATTTTAAATGAACAATTTAGTGATTATCATAAACGAAACTTATAACATGTTGAACATGAACAGATCGGTTGGAAAGCATTCAAAAACCATTACCAAAAAATGAAATAACAATATGTTTAATAGCTTTTCAACTCAAGTGTACACACATGCACAAGTTTTCCTTTAACTTAGGATTTTAAAACATTTACTCTAGAAAAAAACGGAATAACAAAAGTTAACCATTTAACACCGAGTGTTATAAACACAAAAACGGGACATTGTCGCATATGTTGTGATGTGACACACATCCTGCACGGTCGGACCGACAAGTAATAATAATACCGTTACGCAAGTAAAGTCGGACAGGTTGATACGTAAACATTAAAATAGAAAAATGTAACGTACGTAAGATTGTAGTGACATGCTTCCACTTGTTGGCTCAAGATAAATAAACAATAGTTCCATTTATAGTAACAAGTAGGTTGCAATAAAGGTAAAAATAAAAAAGATTAAACAGTGACACTTTCCCCTCTCCCCAACCCAACATACATTTGTAATGGGAGGTAAGTATAAAATTACTATCTTAATAATTTCCCTTGGACTATGTATTATTCGGTCGCGTCTTTCCATCTCCAAAAGTATTCTATAAATCTCAAGGAACGGTGGGCAATGAGGGTAAAGAATTTTTTTTTGGGGGGGGGGTAATCATTACCTTTTCCGTTTCCGTTTCCATATGGCCACTGCTCAGCTGTCCTGATTCCTGAATCACCTGAAATCCTCCGCTGTTGCTGTTGCATTTTCATTTATTTTTTTCATTTTTAAATGGTCTACTGATATCAGGCACTTTCATGTGGTTCAAGAGACTAGGGTTTGTTTTTTTCCCCACTTATTTTTTATTCAGGCAAAAGCTTGATAAACACAAATGAACAAAGGATAAGTTAGGATTAGTGTTTTTAGTGTACAGGTTAGGGTTGGGGTTGCTGTGTTAGCAATAAGGTGGTGTTTAGCCAGCCACCTTATGCAGTCCATGTCATTGGATGTTATATTGACTAGGTCCCTGAAAGTTATGTCCAGTTGGGGTAATCAATTTCTGTCGACTTGAATTGGGATAATACATGTAGGCGCAGCAGGCCTAGGCTTACCATGCTTAGGTATACTTCCTTCAGCTATTTTCAATTCAAAAGGTGGAAAAATGTTGAAATTGTCATCTGCTTCTTTGACTTTAAATTTGCCATCCGTAGCAGTGGAGGACTTCAGCGATTCCGGAATCAGAATAGCTGAAGCAGCGGCCATATGGAAAGGTAATGATTGCCTTATTTTGATTGAGAGAATTTTTCCGGGTTTTTTTTTCTATACATTTATGTACACGCTCATGACCACACGATATCTCCAAATTAAATTTTGGGGGCGGATCAATGCACAATTACTTCCCCTGGCATTGGCAGAGATATGTGCTCTCTGAGTGCTTTCTAGTTTATCAATATTTTTTATATTTATGATGACATGAAGACGTAAATATTTTCCGACAACGGGGAGGTTATTTTTTCTACTTCAACTTTAATGCTAAGCAGTGATGGAAATAGGTTTTTGGAACTAAGTATACAGTAATGTCTCCATTAATAGACACCGAACGAACATACAAAACCTGGAAATTGAGTAGTTATACACTGTAACCTCCCCCCTCCATCACTGGATATAAGTGAGACTATGTGTAAATAAGTAAATGACTTTTTAAATACTCACTCAAATAATAGGCTGATAATTAGATCTGAACAAATATGGACACCTGATTTTAAAAATGTAATTAAATTTTAAAAAGTTAGTTTTTTCTTGTTTTTACTAGAAAGAAAACATTCTAAATTTTTGTCTAAAAAAGAGAAAAACAAATTTTCATTTATTATAATGTAGAATTGAACTGTTATAAAGTCAATATTCACTTAAATCGGCAATAAATCAATCATTACACTATATTTGATGACAGCTAATTAAAAAAAATTAAAATTTTAAATCTGTAGTCAAAAATATACCAAAAATAAATTAATCATTTGATAAAGATCATTTGTCCAAAAACAGATAGTTTCATCATAGCTCAACTAAACTGCGCACAAAATTTCATACTTTTTCTTAAAAAACAATAAAAATTACATTTTTAACACTTTATCAATCAGCACACTTCAACATTATCACATGATCTTTCTATTGTCAGGCAATGACAGATGGTGTTGACAGCTACACCCTGTTCCGGCCAGTTGGTAGACCGTAAATGAAATAATCGTTATTTGATTTGAACAATATTTTATTTTAGTAAAATAATCACTTGTTTTACAGTTTTATTTTAACCATCTGTTATTTTTACAACTTGCTTCCGTTTTTTCCTCCAATTTACAGGCATAAAATGAAAGATCGCAGTATTTTTTTTTTAATTTATGATAACCACAGAAAAAGAGAAAAAATTATTGCTTTTGCAAACTTCATTATGCATCTCTGGAATAGCTACACTTTCTTTTTTATATATATAATTAATCAAATAAAACTAAAAAGTTGCCACAAAGAAAAATATTTTACCTAATTTTCCTGTTTTTTAAATCTTAAAGTTCCATTTGAGCAGTTCTGTAATTTTTTTCTAAAAAAAGGGTAAACATAATTAATTTCTTGAGAGATTTATCTGTAAATTGTGTAAAAACTCAATGAAAACACAAATGTATAAATAAAATAATTCATCATATGAAAAAGAATTTTCTTCAAAATTTGGAATGGAAAATTCTTTTTAAAAAAACTTGTTTTTTAATAAATAAGTACTGAAAATTTTATTAAAATCAAATAATTTTTAAAATCGAAGTGTTTTGCATTAAAATTTTTGGAAAATTTTCTAAATGCAAAATAATACGTTTTTTATTTATATAATGAGCAACTTTTCATGCTTTCAATTTTATGAAACATTTCCGGTTGTATAGAATTTAGTCACAGAAATTTTCTTCCAATCTTTCTTCTTAATAATAACACAAAGATTTAGATGATAAAATTATTTTTTATAAAAGTTTGCAGCTTTTTTTTTCACAGGTGTCCATTTCATGCTGAAAATTTTTGTTCATCCCTACAATAACAAAAGCAATAACAGAGATGGTCTTTACTTCCTTCTGGTCAAAGAATTTCAAATTTTGAGAATTCATTTTTAAATGTTGACAATATCATTTGTCTTTATCTGGTAGGAAAAAGATGGAAGACTGTGAAAGTTTTATGGTGTATATTAGAAAAATAAAGGTTTTGATATTTTTTTAGGGAATTTGGGGTGAAGTTTCAATCAATGAACAAAATTTTAAATTTTAAAATTTTCCTTACAAGAAAAAGGACCAACAATTGCAGCATTTATTTGGCATAACCGAAGATGCAAAATACAACACAAGGTCGTTTTTATACAATATACAGGTAGTTGCCAAAATATACATGAGTCCCCTTGATCTTTGTCACAGACATCTTAGGGCAACTTGTAGGTGCTGTTTGGGGGACAAAATCCTGATTACCTGACTAGAATTGTTTTTGGAATTGCTCTGCAGTTGCTAGCCAGCAGTGATTTACAATGTTTATAGATATTTACTAAGCTTGGTTTAACCTTGCACAAGGCCACTATAGTTGGGCCATCCAGTGAATATTGAACTCAATATATGAATTGTTTGCTAAATAAGCTTGCTAGTGCTACCTATTGCCCGAGAGAAGGGGCCTAAAGGTACCAATAATTACACTTAGATGTAAAGAACTAGTTAATAATCACTTAAAATTAATAAAAATTCTCCTTTTCGTGATAAGTTTTCAAATCTTTAAAAATATCTCTTTTAATATGTCTTTTCCCTGATTGTAAAATTCAAACCTATTCTTAATATCAGTCTTTCTTAAACTGCTTTCATTTTAATCATGCATTATATATTGGTTTTAGCATAAGAGATTATTGTTTCTTTTTCTATTGAGAAAACCTAAAAATGTAAAAGTTACTCTTCCCTCCCTGGGATTGAAAACTCAGCAGATAAAAGTACCTACATTTTCATGTATTGTCATGTGACCATAACCAGGAAAAGACTTTATTTTCTGGGTGAATGTTTTAAGATTCTTCTTCAACATAGTATCAATCAGACATTAACCAATATATTGAAGTGAGTTGTGACATAATGTTTGTGATGAATCTATATTACAAAAAGATCCTGCTGGACATTGAAACAGTTGTAGGAGGTTTCGTCCACAGAAGTTTCCAAAGTATGTATTTACTTCTGTTTTTCTTTTATGAATTCTCTTATTTCTTTTTATGTGCCATTTTAACATAGAGGTGTGAAATCTTTACTCACATGAAATTTTCTTTCTAACTTTTTAGTCATTTGGTAAAAAACGAATCTTAACCCATTTTATTTGTCTTTTATTAAAAAATAAATAAACAAAAATTAGCTATGAAAAGTTAAAAATAAGATTTATAAAAC
>VCCN01002162.1:1823391-1848497 GCA_006491835.1 Architeuthis dux | reverse complement strand
TTATTAAAATCCAATGATTAGTTGATTTTTGGTAGATTTTTAGGCAATTGTTACATTTCCCGTTTTAAAATGGCCGCCGTTCAAGCTGCAAACAGACGCTAATGACGAATTTTAAAACCCTTGCCCTAACCCAAATACTAACCTTAACACTAACCCTACACGGCGAAATTTTAAATAGGAAAGGTAACAATAGCCGATTTTTAAAACCAACGTGTTTTTTGCCTAAATGATTTCTAATGCAAATTTTTACGATTATTATTTTCAGCGTTTCGGCAGTGTACTCTCCGGCCGTCGTCGGGTGTTCCTGGTTCTAACATGTGGAATCACTGTTTAGAGAGCATGCTTGAATTGAACAGGACACGTCACATCCGTTTTTGTATATCCTGTATGTCCGAGTTGTTTCACTTGTCTAACTAAATTCAGGCAAGAATTACTTTTTTGTTTACAGGTAACAGCTTTTTCCACACTATCAATTTTCAAAAATATCTCTGGTTCTATAGAATTCAAACAATTTCCTAATGGCACACAAATTTTAATGTTGAAAATAACTTTTACAAGTTCTTTCCCTCTCAGGTGTCGGTTTCCCGTTGAAAGTTTTTAAATTTAAAATTATTTAGATTTACTAACTTGAAAAGAAAAGGTCATTAGTTTGACAAAAGGCCGAATATTAACATAACATCTGTTCTTTAAAAGAATCAAATCAGCGGCATCAGTTTGCTTTCATTTTCATAGAAATCCTATGAAAGCTAATCCATAAATAACTCCCTTTTTACTAACCCTTTAATGTGAGAAGTGGCCGAAAGGCCTTACTTAAAGGTGACCAAAAGTAAATTAAAGAAAGAAAAAATGCAGCTGATTTGGGCGCTAATGCAGATACGCACCCCGTAGGAAAAACAAGGGAGACAACTTAAATCCGGAGACGCGCGAAAAACTGCTTTTTATTTTCTAAATAATCCAAACTACGCTCAAATATACATAGTTATAGTTTAAAAGCTCACATGTCTGACCAAAATGTTGTTCCTGGTAATATTGATTTCCGATAATTTCCAAATCATTCTTTTAGAAATAAACCGCAATTTTTCTCGCTTAACTGATTTGTTATTGGTTGTTAGTTTTTCTTAAAATTCCATACGTGGCGAATTATTTTAATTGAAGAAAACAGCAGTTTGTTAGTTTTTTGGTAAAATGTTTTTACGCCCCCAAAGTATTTTATTATGAAATTTAAAAAAACAGTTTTCCTCGCGTTTCCTGATTTTTGAGTTGTCTCCCTTGTATTTATTTCCCTATGGGGGTGCGTATCTGCATTAGGGCCCTGATTTGATTACGAAATGAATAATAGTAAACAGAACGGCTTGTTAGAGACTTCCGGTATGAAATAACGGATTAGCGGAATAAGTAATAAACGAACGATTCAGTGCAACAACAAACAGTCAGACATGTTGTAAACACTGAACGACGAACATCGTTGCTTGTGTTTACTTTACTATTCCCTTTTTTAAAATCTTTATATCTTTTTTGTTGTCTTCTTTGGAATATTGTAGATAAAAATGGACGACGAGGAGTTTGCCCGAATCAGTTCAGACTATCAAAAGATGAACGTGATGTTCGGTTCGTTTCGAGACAAATCGGTAAATCCACAATCCTGGCAACAGAAGATGAATTTTTGGCAAAAAGCCATCATTCACCACTGCCACCAATATGGATTGGTTATCATCGAACCAGCTAGTATACTACAGGACATATATTCCACACGGACCCCTAACCTAGAACCAGTCATAGCAGAAATGAAACGGTGAGTTTCTTCTTTTTTTTTTTTAAGTCTAAAAGGAAAATAGTTAAAGAATAATCACCTTATAAATATAAGCGAATATAAAATGTCTTTTATAAAATGCAGTGCATTTATTAATAATATTGGCTTTTAAATAACTGATAATTTTTTTCTCAAGAAATTGTCGAAAACAAAAATAAGGTACACTTTTTATCTGGCAACTTTTACTTTACATTGTAAATAGACCCTTCCCCCACCCCCGGGAAACCTTGAAATCTTATTCTAAAATCTAACAAATTTCTGGATGGTTCGACAAGGTCTAATAATTGGTTGAAACTTGAAATGAAAGCACCTAAAATTGGAAGTCTATGAAAACTGCCTGCTGCTAAATACGAATCTTAACCGTTGTTCTTAGCAGGTCCCCTCATTCCTTACAGAAAAAATTATTGTAAATGACTAAGATTAAGAAGAATACCAACTGTTTAATGGTCAAAATTAATACTTTTTTGTCATTTTAAAAGAAAAAGCGAGGAATTTATCTCGTACATCAAAATTGAAAAGAAAATAGTATATTAATTTTACCCTATTGATTAAGACTGACGATTCCAAAATCACGATGAAAATACAAAAAATGTAATTTATATTATAATTATTAAACAGACCTTCTTGTGTACCTCAGAACAAAAACCTCATACAACTGAGAATTATTAAGTCAGTAAATTTACTAATATTTTGCTATTTGAGAAAACTTTCTAATGGTTCTAAGGATGTAAACGAATTTTAACAGCACCTTTTGTTTTTGGTTGTTTTTAAAAGTTTTATCTGACAGTTCCCTAAAATAATTCCTGGCACTGGCACACACATAAAGTACCGTAGAAAATACAGTGTAAATGAACATTAAATCTTTGTTTACGGTTTTATCATGGTTTCAAAATGAATAATGAAAATATTATTTGACTGTAACATTTTCATGCTTAATGAAAGCAAACCCAGAAGTTTATTAATTTTTATTGTTATTCCTTTAATCATGTTTGAATCATATTTGTAAAAATTTTAAATATAATTTGTCTATTGTTTAAAACAAACTAAAATTGAAACATTGCATGGCTAAATGTCTTTTTATTCCATGACATCAGTTTTTGACCAAGATCTTTTATTTTGGCAAGCTGATTTTCAGCAAGATGCACCAGACCCATATAATCAGTATATGCAACTTGCTTCAAAGGAGGTCCTCTTCATTAACTATAAATCTTGTAGGAAAAGATTATAGCTAAATAGATTTTAAACCTGTTGAGAAAAACTGTTATATCAACATCTGAGCTTGAATAAAGTAGAACTATTTCTATGCAACACTTGTAAATGCCTGTTGCGATACCTATACCTAAAGCTGTGTGCTGTGTTAGTATATTTGCACAGTATTCTTAACTAAATTTCTTGTATTCATTTTGGGTAAAAAACGAAATTGACACATCAGTAGTTGTAGTTATATTATCAGCAGCCAATGAACAAACACACATAACAGAAGAAGCATTTTGTGTTTGTATGTTCGCAATGTCCCCTTTCCTCTCCTGTCTGTTCAGACAAGCTGGCAGCTCACAAATTATGTTATGGATTAATTGAATTTAATATCAGCTGATGCATTCAATGCAATCCAGTCTTGAAGTTAAAAGTAACCCAGAACAAAATGATTATATATTCTATATAATATTTTTAACTATGAGAAGAATGTTGTACACAATCTTGTCCTTAGTAGTGTTTTTTAAATTCAGGTTGGTTTTTTTTTACCTGGGTGATTTACAAAAGTAGTGGTAGAAAAGTTGACCCTGATATTATTCATTTTGTATGTTCATAGAAAAATTTTTTTTTTTTTACCATATGTTGATTATGAAACTCCTGTTTATCAAAATAATTTTCTAAGACTTTGGTTTAATAATTATTAGGAATTTCATTTAAGTAAATATATATACATAATAATTGAATACTTGTTTTTAGTATACTTTATTAGAACATTTTATTTTAGTGTGAAAAAAAAGTATACAATTTGTATATACAAGCACATCATAACAATCATATTTACACAATATCTAGGGCGTTAAACCTTTGCAGTGGTGTAATAAACATCATAATTCTTCTTAAAATCATTTGCATCTGTTGATAGCACTACATATTCTGGTGATCTATTCCAAAGTCCTACCACTCTATTGCTAAAAAAGAATTTTCCGATATTCAATCTACTTCTACTGTATATGTGTGGCCTCTCAGTCCCCTGTACTCCTTTCTAGTAAAAAATACATCAGAGTTTACTACTTCTAAACCATGCATAATCTTAAACATTTCTATTAAGTCTCCCCAATCCCTCCTATTTTCTAACAATGTTAACACTAACACTTTTAGCCTATCATCATAATTCTTATTTTTTAATTCCGGTACTAACTTAGTTGCTCGTCTCCGAACTTTTTCTAAAAGATTTTTATCACTCTCCAAGTACGGTGACCTGACCTGTGCACAGTACTCGAGGTGTGGACGGACATGTCTCATATAGTATAAAGAACAAGTCCTTGTCTATGTATGAAAAGGTATGCCTAATCAGTCCTAGCAACCTGTTCGCCTTAGCAGCAGCACTGGCAATATATTTGGAGAATGATAGTTACTATGATACCAAGATACCTTTCATCATTTACAATATCTAGTTAATAAACTTATGAAAAATATAAACAAATACACAGCAATAAAGTAGCTGGCATTTTTCTCAAGTTTACAATTCTACTCACTAGTTCTTACTTACTTCTTTTTCTTAACAGCATCCTACAGTACTCACATAATCATACTTTCTTCTCATTGGACTGAAAATTTGCCAATTTGAATATATAGGAATGACTTTTTAATTCAACCAAATCCATTACAAATTCACTATTAAAGAAAAAGGTTTCCGATTAATAAATTATAAAGTATTCATTTTGCACATTTGAGAGTTTTATTGCAATAGGTTGAAATTGAGATTTAAACATAAAATATAGAATATTTTAATTAAAAATATATTCACATAATTTTTTTATTTTTTAATTGTTTTAAAAAATTTTTCAACTTCAACACCTAAGTCTCTCTTATTTTTTTTTTTTTTTGTCTAAAAAAAAACAAAACACATTTTCATTATTTAAAATGTAGCACAGACATTCCTTCTTGTTTGTGTTGTTATGGGGAGGGGACGGGTTTTAACATGGCCAATTATTTAATTGTCATGTAACAAAAACACAGCTTTTTCTTCCTTATCCTCACTTTGTAATTTTTTACACATTTTTTTTCATTCTCTCCTACTTTATTAGAAAAGCAGACAACAGTGTAAATCTTTTGAAATTTTTTGTTTTAGGGGTCAAAATTTTTTTTCCTTTTATGAAATCTCTATAAAATATCTTTGTTTTTTCCCTGTGTTTTTATATTTGAAGTTATTTTTCCCCAGGCAATGCGTAAATCTTTTAATTTTTTTTTGTTTTGGAAATTGTTAGTAGTTTTTAAAAAATACAGTATAGACTTTCTAAATGAATTTTTTAAAATTATTATTTTCAATTAGATTCCAAGTTAAATTCTACCTCATTATTTAATTGTAGTGTAAATAATAAAATCTACTTTTCCCTGTATTATCTCTTCACATTAAAGATATTTAAAACACAAACGGTATAAACCTTTCTTGTAAGTGTTCAGAGATAATGAAAGAGAGTGAGAATGTTTGTATGTACGGTAGAGAAAAAAAAGGTTATCACATTTTAAGGGTCAAAATTGGGAGGGGGACTAAAATTCATAACTCAAAAATTATTTGAGCAAAATGGTCCAAAATTGGTGGGGAGGAAATGATTCAATTATGGGGGCCAATCTATGTCTGGTTACCTGCATTGTAGCCAGAGGTATTGAATTAAAGTACCCCTAAAAAACCCCAGTTTTGATCTCCTATTCGGGGCAATGGGGATTCAACCCGCCACAATTTTTCAGCTAGTTAAAGAGTAAAGATTCTCCAGAGAAGAATACTTTTTATAATGAAATCAATGATTTTCTTTTTTTAAACACACTATTAATGGGTAATGATTATATTTTCCAGTAGTTTATGTAAGTACATTTTTTCTTGTCAGTAAACACTGCTGTATTTGTCCCGTACTATTAAGTGAAATGTTTTTGTATTAAGTGTTTGTGTGCCAAATTCTTTGTTAATTATCCTTGATAAAAGCTACCAAAGCAGACTGTATATATAGTAAGCAAGTATTAATCTTGGCCCAAGATTCTAGGTTTATATTAAAGTTGGAAGACAGCCACATTTCCCTCCATCTCTCCTAGTACACCCACATATTATTATAAATTGGCATTAATTTAATGTTCCCAGCTACTTGACCTTCCGACTAGCCAGTTCTTTACTCTTTTGTTCACATAACCTTCATTTATAATAATGATTGTCATTCATAGTTGTTACTACACATAGGCTGGAAGCGAGCAGGACCTACAGTGCAACCCCCCCTCCATGGTCCTACATTTAGGGAACCAAAATGTTCCTTAGGATGTCCTCTTTCAGAAAAAAGAGGTTCCCAAGAAAAAAGTGGGGAAGAACTACCTCATTTGCATAAAACAAAATGGCCGCCTGCACACACCGAAAAAACAGAATTTCATATCTCGTCTCCCAGTTGACATATCTGAGTACTTTAAAAGGCTAAATCATGGTTTTCAGACATGAGGAATTCAAAAATACACTTTATTTTACCATAAAAGCAATTAATTTATAGGTATTTCAGGAACATTTTGGTACCCTAAACGTAGAATCTGGGGTGGGGGTGTAGGCCCTGCTGGCCCCAGCCTAACATTTTTCTAATTTCCTGTTAGGTCTTGGCTGCTACTCCTGACTAAACATTCTGATACCAGACACAATTTAAAGAGCTGCTTGAATTTTAAATGAGGATATTGTGTATGAATATAATTGAAATGTTTTTTTTTTCTTTCTGTAGACTCCTTGTGGAGCATAGGGTCACTTTGCGGTTTCAGTAGCAAATAGGTTTTTTATGAGATGGAGTTGATAGCCTTACCCACAAGATGAATTGCCTGAATATAAGCAGCCTCGGCCAGAACTTGAACTCGGTTCGCTGATTCCGTTCTCCTTGACAGTAACCTCTACGCCACTCCAATTGAAATTATGCTGAATGCTTATAACATAATAAAATGATTATTTAAAATAGCAAATATAAACAGAATATAAATCCCATATCATGTCTCAAGAATTGAAAATATAAGTGTATGTTAAGTAACAATTAACCATAAATAAAAGTTGCTAGGACAAAGAAAAGGCCAAAAATAAATAGTTTGATAATACTGACTCACTTTACATATTCATTTTATTATTTATATGATAAAAATTTTGATAATAAAAACTAAAAAAAAAACTAGTGCAGTGCTCGTTCCAAAGGTGCATGTTTGGAAGGGGTCAGACTTTATGGTGTGTGGAGCAGCCTGCCATAATTGTCATGTAAAATAATTTTGAATGAAATACTTGCGTAATTAGTAACACTCAATAGAAACCGTCTTGCGCCAAACATCTTTTGACAGCATGCCGTGTTGGGGAGTGATCATTTAAAGAATTGGAAAAATGGGTGATCAATGAAAAATTATTTCTCTCGTCTTTTGTTTGTCTGAATTTTCAAAAGAAAACAAGTGGACACAAACTAAAGGATCAATTTAACATAAACTTACATTACAAACTGATCCCCCCACTAAAAACCTATTCAGAGGAGGAATTTCTTTTTAAAAAAGCCATTTTTTTCTGGACATAATAAGGAGTAAATGTTGAAAATTTCAGCCCTCTAGCTCCATTGGTTTGGCCTGTACTCGTGATAAATACATAGCCAGCCAAACTTGAAAATTGTAGAAACCTATTTTGCCAGTTTTGGTTGATGGTTTCTAATTAGCAGTAAGTAACGATGGATGCAAAATGTATTTTAAAGAGCAAAAGTCAAGGGAGATCATTTATAGAAACTATGAAAATGGCGATATTGTTGCCAGAGGCGATTCATAAAATTCAGCATTTTTCTGACCCCTGCCAAGGGTACTGGGGTTGAAATCATACCCCCTCCCCCCAAACATGTTGCGCTAGGAGAGGCAGAGCATCCTTACATTTTCGTTTAATGTCTGACAGGAAGCTAGTGTTTTAGAGACGTGTTACAGCAGATACACTAAGAGAGGCAGAGCATCCTTTTTGTCTAAACATTCCTGGAGTTACCTTTACAAAAAAGTACAATCATCGTTATTTGGTTGCACAGACTGGAGCATCACAGTAGATTTAGAATATCAGTTAATTAAAAAAAAATTCATGTCATTGAATTAATGGTTCCTTTTGAGGAAAATATTGACTAGGCACATTAATGTAAAAGTCTGCTCGGATAGTGCAATGGTTAACATGCACATGCAGAAGGTCCTGGGTTCGATTCCCGGTATGAGTGAAGAGTGTGGAAAACTCTTCATTAGGACAAATTTCCCTGTGCACTCAGCAGCTAATGGAGTACACTCTAAGCTGTGTGGTTAGGGTGAAGGTATCCCTTTGATGGACTTGCATCCTGCCATGGGGGTGGTCATAAAACTTGTAGGCATAAAGTCCTGGTCTCGACCAGACTTGAAACTTGCAAGGATCACTAAGCTGACGCATGCAACAGAAACCAGGTCTTCATCACCAGGCTCCATACTCCAGTTTTCTCTTAAGATCTTAAGATGCTTTACCTTACATCAATGTAAGCTGTGAAAGTACAAAGATCTTCAAGAGCAACATAAACAACATGGATAGTTGACCAATATATTTCCTATCAAAGTCAGATGCCAAGGTTTTATTGCCAACTTGAACTTGGCATACTTCGAAAAAACTCAGATTGTCAGAAAAGAGGAAATATATTAAGAGGCTCCAAGATCAGGCAGAAGCTGCATATGCATGGATCTGTCACTTCCATACTGTGACGGAAAACCAACAAAGTCTGGTGTTATTGTAAGGTACTACGGGGGTGCCCTGGGTTAGTGGCAATAATGCTTCGGCCCTGGAACCATGCCTGACCCCAGGGTCATCATCTGATGAAGGCTTTGTTGGAGACACTGCTGCTGTTTTTGCAGCAGTAGTTGCATGAATTCATTGTAAAAGTGAAGATCATACATTATTTTAAAACAACTCTGAACTATAGTAAATGATATAGAATTCTACATTATAATAGATATTAGTAAATAATGTAGTTGTTTACTAGGCTTAGCTTAGTCTGGTTCAAGGCCAAAATAATGAGAACCCCGATGAAGATTGAATTCACTAGCAATCATTGCTCTACAGTAGTTGCCTTAAATAATGTACATCGTGAATTATTTTAAAAAAAGTATGCTACTAGTTACGATGGGGAATTATGTAGTCTACAATTTAATTAATTGTGTAAGATCATAAGGTTCATAAATGCTAACCAAAACACAATGTGAAGTCTCCAACAGAAACTTTCATGATGCTGTCTTGTAAAAACATCCAAAACAATTATTGTGCCAAAGAAAATTACATGGTTTATTCAATAAAGCATACTTTGTACATTGGGAATATGACACCTGCTAGTCAGAGAAATCGGCAGAGGTTTATATTGAACTCCTAAGATAGATTAAATAAAACATTTTCAATTTGATTATCCTATAAATGAAATCTGATTTAGTTCCTCTCTTTTTAGAAACAGTCAACATAGGTTTCTTTGGTTTTTAAGTTTGTCTGGCTGGCTATATATGTATCATGCATACAGGCTGCACCACTGGAGCTAGTGCTGAAAATTTAAACATTTACTCCTTCTTATGTCTAGAAAAGTTTTTTTTGTTCAATTTGCAATTTAAGTTTATGCTAAATTGATCCTTTAGTTTTTGTCCGGCAGCATTCACACTTGTTTTTTTTTTTTTTTTTGAAAGGTTGGACTTCTTTAGTGATCACTGCCCAACAAAAGGCGATAGAAGTAACTTATTCAGTTAACATCAACTACTGCAAATACACCAATTGATTTTGGTTAGCTCTACTGTCTTGACTTGAAATAGAGCAGGTCTGGTTAGTTACCCAATAGAAACTGTCCGTGACCAGCGTCTTTTGGCAGCATGCCATGTTGGGGGGTGATCAATTAAAAAATTGGGAAAAAGGGGGTGATCAATGAATAAGTTACTTCTCTTGCATTTTGTTGGACAATGATCACTAAAAAAGTCTGAATTTTGCATATTGCATTGCAAATTGAACCCCCCTCCCTACACACACACGCGCGCACTAAAAACCTAGTAGTGGGGCCAAATAATTCTGCATTTTGTGATAAAAGCATAAAATTTGTTACACTTAGAGCCAATAGCCAAAAAGATTTGGATATGAAGCCATCATGAATTTTCAAAACGTCACCCAAGGCAGCCATTTCAAAATTGTTTTTAGTTAAATTTTCATATCGGCAATATGATATTGAAGACATTAATTGAAAGTATTCACCATACATAGATTTGGAGAATTGCCATTTGGATAATACATGCAAGATTGAAAATTCAAGATAGTTGCCATGACTAGTAATTTAGTATGAAAATTGTAATTGCAATAAAGTTACGTAAACTAGTCTGATATGGATGATCTCGGAATTGAAAATTCATGATGGCTCCATACCCAAATCTTTTTGGAATGCCTTTAGCAATAAGTGTACCAAATTTTAAGCTTTTATCACAAAATGCACAATTGGCTTGAAATTTTCAGCTAATCGGCTCCACTATAGACATAATAGGTAAATGTTAAGATTTTTAGCTCCATTGGTGCAGCCTGTATGCGTGATCGATACATAGCCAGCCAGAGCAACTTGCAAACTGAAGAAACAGTTTCTAATATTTAGATATTGCTTTCTTTATGTTATGTGCAAAGTATAATTTAAACTATCCAATGAGATGTTATCAGATTTAGTGATATTTCCCTTGTTTTTTTCTTCATTGTTAAATAGTATCAGTCATTTTGTTGTAAATTCTATTTTCATCACTCAGGAATTTAACTTTTGTTGTTCAGTGGTGAAATAACCCTGCATCTCTCTCTCTCTCACACATGGACACACAACATTTTCTAACTCCATAGTTATTAATTTGTTTCTTAAAATAAAAAAAAGCTTAGCTACTTTTGTGTTGGGATAGATGGATGGATAGATAATAATTTTCAAAAACCTGTTAATGATCAAGGATATTTTATTATTATTACTAGAATATTACCAATCACATTTTAATACTGGGGATATACATATACATTTTTGATGATATCAAGTTTTCTCTTTACTGGTCATCCAACTAAATACCAATAGAAAACCAATCCCCACTTAAAACACTTAAATATGAACAAAAATAAAACGTGACCATTTTAGTGTTACAAAGCAACAGACACTACACTGGTGTTTATAAATATAATTTTCTTCCCACACCCCTTTTTTTTGCCCGGCTAACTTATTTTTCTGCCCTATTAGATTAGTGTGGGTACTAATAAAAAAATTTTTATTGTAAATATATACCAGACATTGGGGAAAATTTTTGAGAACAGTGGATCTTAGGACTAAGCCAGAGCTTGTGAAATTATGATAATAACTTGTCTCAGAAACACAAGTTTTGTTTACATGTTATTAGTAATCTGATTTATAAATATAAACCATTATAATTTAATAAAAAGATATTAGAAACCACCAACCAAAACTGTCCGCCGGTTAACGTAGGTTTTTTCAGTTTTTAAATGGTTCTGCTTGGCTGGTTATCTATCTATCGTGTACAGGCTACACCAATGGAGGGCTGAAAATTTAAACATTTATCTCTTATGTCTAGAGAAAAAAAAAAAAAAAGTAGACCCCCCCCCCCCGGTTTTTATTGGGGGTTCAATTTACAATCTAAGTTTATGCTGAATTGGTCTCTTAGTTTGTGCGTTCATGCTTGTTTTTTAAAAATCCGGACTTTTTAGTGATCACCACCCTACAAAAGGCGGGAGAAGTAACTTATTCATTGATCACCCCCTTTTCCAAATTTTTAATTGATCACCCGCAACATGGCATGCTGCCAAAAGACATTGGACACATGACTGTTTCTATTGAGTGACTAACCAGACATGTTTTATTATATTTGAAACTAAATATATGAATAAACATATTTGAAACATGTTAACACAATGCAGTTAAAATTTACAAGTTTAGCTTATATCTTGCCAAATATTTTATTTTTCAGTTGTTTTTTTATTTTTTATTAAATAGCAACACAAGATACATTAATTGAATTACCTTGTGATAATTTGTTTTTCTTTGTGTATGTGTGCATATGTTTGTTATGTGGATGTAAGAGAATCCGACAGAATGGTAGATGTAATTTGACAATGTGGAAATGAAAGATTAAGAAAAGCGTGTTACGTCTCAAACATATTTATTATCATGAAGATAAGCCTTTATACATCAGAAGTTTGAATCCATGTTGGGATAGTCGAATGACTATCCCAACATGGATGGTGCACTGTTTGAAACTCCATGAAGGTTATCAGATGCAATATACATCTGAGGAAGGTTGGAGAGTGTATTGATGAAATTTTGTGATCAAAACAACAAAGATGAGGATGCTGATCCAAATAATTCATTTCAGATTATACCTATTTACTGAAATGATTGTATTAATTTGTTTGTTATCTGTAGTTAGATCTTTTATTCTATCTTTCAAGTAATATTTCTAACTTCAAATTTCACCTTTTTACTTTAAAGGTCTGGAAAACTGAAGCCTTTGTCTGTTGTGGAATCTGAAGGGGTTGGTGTTGGCTGGCTTTATTGGGGTTACTCAAAGTTGATCCGAAACCCTCTATCTTGGGCAGTGGGTTTAGCCAGCAATATGATTGGGAAAAACCACAATATTGAAGTGTGCGTGATGGAAATGTTGAAGGTCAGTGCAGAAGCATATTCAAATATTTTATTATGGAGATTAAAAATGTGTTTTGAAAGAATGATTAAGAGTTTAGTATTTTACTTATTGTTCTTTTTGGAGTCAAGTAAAATATTCTTGGTAAAATCCTAGAATAATGATGTGAAATGTAAGTTACTGGGATTTACTGGTATGTTTTAACTATTTTATTAATAAAATGTTTAGAGGATTTTCCCAAAATTTCCTCCTAGAAAACATTATTGTATAAGTTGTTTTTAAGACCAAATTATTAAAAACTATTATTTTCAAAAGAATATTTTGGAAATTTTTCTAATACAAATTTCTACAGCAAATGTTTTGTTTACATTGTCATGAGATTACACTAATTTATTTTCAAAAATATCTCCGGTTCTACTTTCACCTATTTTTTTCCATCTCAGATGTTTTTTCAATCATTTTTTCTTAGTAATGACATTAAGATTCTGACGATAAAATTAAATTTCATACAATTTTGACATTTTCGTATCCAGTGGAATTTTAAATCACCACAATCTATTTCTTTCAAAAGATCTCTATACTCTTGACAATAAAAAAGCTGTATCATTAAATATTTCCTCCTGATCAATAAGAAATAATAATAATAGGATCAGTAGAAGCAAATGGATTCATTATTTCTACAATATCATGGTGTAAAAAATTTAAATTCAAGATCAAAATTTTTTAATTTTGAAAAATGACCCTGAAATATATACTACAGGTGTACAAGCAGAAATGAATTTATATTTATCATATACTCTTGTTTTTTATGACTTTGAAATTGGATATTCTAAAGAAGATTCTATACAATTGTTGTAAGGTGCATAACAATATGCCTGCCACAGGATGGCATTTGTAAAAGGGCCCATTATGGTTAGCAGAGGTTCGATGATGTTTGGCTAGCTGAGCTTCTTAACTCACCTCTGCCCTTAATACCCTGTCCCAGTAGTTGGTTTCATGTTGTGTTGCAGTCTCACTCTCCTCATACAAAAAACAATAAGACTTGATATCATTCCAATTAGCTGTCATCTTTATTTCCCTTTTCTACAAGTTAATCGGGGTTGCATTCAATCATGCAACTTTAGGTGAAAAGGAATGTGGCTTTGATCTTTCGGGGGGGGGGGGTTCTTCTCTCAACATCCCCTCTGGTTAGAGATGGATCCTACACCAAACATAGACTGGAAATTGATTTCCTTAACTAGAAGTAGTTCCCTTGGCGAATGCCCTATGACTAACTAAGGGTGTGGATTAGTTTGCTTATATGGAGTTTCTAACAATAGATTCATTAATCACTTTCTGACAGCTGGGGTCCATCCTGGGCTGCTAACGGATATTTTGGCTTATCTGGGTCGATCGAACCCCATAACATACACACGTTTCTTGGCATATTGTTCTCAAGATCCAAAAATGCTTCGGCATTTAAAAAGATTTTTTTTTTTTTTTTAAATCACTCCTCCCACAAGCCAGGTGATTTGAATAACATTAATCACTCTTCTATTTTCCTAAGAAATGTTTTGATATTTCCGTTTAACACATCTCTTGCATGTTTTGATTTCACTGTCTATTGTTTTATTCACTTTTAGTCACCACCTGGCTAGATTCTCTTTAATCATTATTCTGTATAACTGTGAGGACCGGCTTCGCAGCCTTTTGGCTAAGATCAAAGTGTAGTATCTGTTCTTCGAAACCGCCATGGCCTCGAAGTTCAGAGAACCACAGCATTTCAGGGGTCCTTGTGGCATGCTCGGGTATCGTCCTGGGAGAAGTTGCACAGGATATCTTGGCCAGTTGGTCGGGAAGTGATCACCATTAGCATGCTCAGGATTCGTCTGGAGAAGCTTTTGGGATCTCCCCCCCCCCCCATTGTCCTGGTTCTCGTGGCATTTATCTCAGTGACAGGGATTTGGGATTCTCCCCCCTCTAGTCACGGGGGGGGGGCTTGGGCTTGGGATCCCCCTCCCGAATTCGGCACTAAATGACCCACCAAGGGTTGATGTGCCGTTAAACAAAACAAACATCAGGTAGTAATTGTATAACTGTGAAGCCACAAATTGTCCCACTCACTTGGTGTCAAACCTCCTGGTCATTGCAATTTCTGGGGGTATGTGGGTGTCGAGGTCGGCTATGTCTGCCACCCCGTCCTCTGAGTTAAATATTTAAACAGTCCAAACGTAAAATGGTTTCTATTGCTGGCTTGTAAAATCCTAGCTATTAGGGGAGACAGGTTTCTATCTTGCCACATAATGTTCATAACTGTGAACTCCCATTTTTTTTATCTTAACCACCAAGGCACATAAAGCACATCAACAAATTCTACTATTTTCTTTTACTGTGTGAAAAATTGCATTTGACTTACACACCTTACTTTTTCCTTCTTGTCTCTGCTTAAGCAAGTAAATATTTGTATTTCTCTTTATAGGACAAAGCTGATCAGTTGTTAGATAACCATTTCAAGAGAGTTCGAACACATCATGAACAAAACTTAGTTGACTATGATCATTTAAGGGAGGTGTATGCAGATTTATTCAGAGACAAGAGGGAATTACCATTGGTCATATCACATTTAGTGAAACAAAAGAAAGCTCTCATTGTGCCACAGAGCTCATCTAATCAAAAACCTGTGAGTATCTACTATTCATTTTGGCTTCAAATTTATTATGCTATGTCTCTATTTGAGAGATTTTTGCACAATTTTTACTAGTTTCTATAAATTAAAAGTTCCTGAAGATGATACACCTGAACATAAACTCCAAAACTTTGCAGATGATAGCCCTAACAATCCAGGACATGTGGTAAACTTTTAAAAGTTCAATTACAAACATGTCAGTTTTGGATGTCTTCTGCACTTATTGTCACTGCTTCTTGCATTTTTATTGATTTAGTTATTTTGAATGTTTTCTTTATCAGTTTTCTAAATGTATCATGTCTGTATAACTGTAATGTTGTTATTAATGTATATTCCATAAAATGATAGATTTGTTTTAAATATTTCTTAATTTTCAAAAAAGAGCTTTAACAAGGTCAAACTATACATCACTTTGCCTCCATACCAGATTCTGTTCTTAATTACTAACACTGAAAAATATTTTTCCTAAAATCAAGTAAAAAAAAAAAAAAAAAAAAAAATATTTTATCATTTATTTAAAAATCTGCAATCTCTTCTCCCAGGTACAAAAATGCACATAGTCAAACAACTTAACAAATGCACAAGCTTCTTCTATATATTATTTAGAGAAATTTGGGTACTTTCCGATTTTGGGACAAATACGGAAAAAATCCCTTGCAAAATATTATTTTGGTGATACCTAAAACAATAACCATGTCAAAAAATGTTGTCATATTAAAATAATGACAGTGTTCCTGATTTTAATTTTAATTTCATAATTCTTTCTAGAATTATTATTTAATTAATCATCTCTGTCATATGACATGGCATTTTAGAATTTAAAGTTTGAATTTAAAATTTAATTTAATCCAAAATGTTAACTGTTTGTTTCCTATGCATGTGTCCCATTTAAATTATTGTTTATTTTTTAAAAAGTTGAAAAGGAAAAAGAATGTAATGAATATGACAGAATTATCTTCAGCGCGGTTATTGTTTCAGGTAACACCTGTATAATATTTCGCAAGGGATCGGAAAGTACTGAAATTTGATAGCAATACTGATAAACTGTCAACTTTTAGGTTGCTGGAGCACCTTCAATGATTCTTTTACAGTGTTTCTTATTATATACATATATCTATTTTACTTATATGCATTGTAGAGT
This sequence comes from Architeuthis dux, assembly GCA_006491835.1. Lineage (NCBI taxonomy): Eukaryota > Metazoa > Mollusca > Cephalopoda > Oegopsida > Architeuthidae > Architeuthis > Architeuthis dux. The sequence continues at coordinate 1,832,021 of VCCN01002162.1, read as the reverse complement.
CATACAATTGCAAATGTTTAAAGCATTATTTGTATGCAATTCATAAATAATCTTCTCTCAAATGTTAATTAATTATTCTAATTTCCCTACTATTAGAAAATTATAGAAATTACCTTTCATTCATATACCAGAAAGTTTTGAAGCTTTTTTTTTTGATTGATGCTAATGTATTCATGAAACCATTGTAATTTAAATAATAATGACAATGTTTCAGCTGATCAAGTTTACTGAGAACAATAACGTTGATGTATTGCCAGTGAAGTATACAGATTTAAAAATATATCAGTAAGTATAAAACTGTCATTGTTTGGGGATGATATTCCAGTTGTTTTCTTGCCACATTTTTTAAAACCAAGCTTGGAATTGTGATCACTTTCTACATATTTAAATACAAACTTGAGCTATTTCAAAATTTGATATTTTCTCATGCTAAAATTTGTGACCCTGCAAGTCAGGTATTAAGTCGCACAGGTCAGTTTCAAGCTAGAGTTGAAAATAGCTAGTGCAGGTCATTTTTGGCGAATTTCGGATTTTATCAAAAATGCTTTCATAAATACCTTATCTAACCATTCCCGTTGAAAATATGAATGTTTAATAATCCAAACCATGTGTTAATTAGTTTTTCTGAGACTGCATCACTAGAAATTGTCATTGTATACTTTCAACGTCAATTTTCTCAAAACTTTGGTTAGAAAATCTTCCCCAAGTACCTGAAACTAAATGTTCCATATCTTCACAACCACATAAGCTATCAAGAGTGGGTATGTACCAAAATGAAGCTTATGATATGCAGAATATGAATTCAGCCTCATCTAAAATCACCCTGAATGGTACTTAATACCTGATTCAATGTATGGGATCACATTTTTAAATTGTAGAATAAATATAAGTGGTAGTTTTTAGTTTTCTTAATCTAAATATATATGTGTATGGAAATTATTTCATAACTTCCATGTTAATATTATACATATTTGTAAATGATATTAATTATAATTATGAATGTCTTATGTAATACATGGACATAAGACTATTCATATTTTTATTTATCAAGAAGCAAGTTAACAAAAACTCTTATACCTTTGTTTCTTTTATTTAATCTCAAGCTTTAAAAGTAAAATTATATTACATTTTTAAATTGTAGAAGAAACATAGCTGGTAGTTTTTAGTTTTCTTAGATTAAATATATATGTGTATGGACATTATTTCATAACTTCGATCTTAATATTGGACATTTTTGTAAATGATATTAATTAATTAGTTAATACATGGACATAAGATTATTCATATTTTTATGTATCAAGAAGCAAGTTGACAAAAATCTTATAGCTTTCTGTTTCTTTTATTTAATCTCAAGCTTTAAAAGTAAAATTCTATTTCTTTTTACAGAATACAGTGTGTAGAACAGCGACTGGAGAAACAAGTGCACACTCTCACAGAAGATATCAAGAGGTTTGATTTTTGTGTTGTGGTTATTCTTATCATCACAATTGTTCTTCAACTTGTCCTTTTTTTCTCCTTTTACTCATCTCTGCTCATTTTCTCTTGCTCTTCCTTTTGAAGAAGTATCTATTATATACGCACTCAAAAAGTACACGCCCACACAGACATCATATTCTGTATTTAATACATCGTTCACTGACCGATAGGTACGAGTTTGCAGTTGAAATGCCTGACTTGATAGGTCCCAAGGCATTGAAGCTCATTCACTGAATAGGCGCTGTAGCTGCACGACGAATCACGTGAGACCAGCATGTGTCGATGGCAGTCGTCCGTGGCAACACTTTCTCCATAATTACAGCAGGAATAGACAGAGCTGTCCGTATCTACTAGAGGAGAGAGAATAGGGAGCCAGGGTTGCTTTTTGACTGGTTATATTTTCGGGGGGAAAAGAAAATAATATATCATTCTTAACTCTTCCAATAATTCCAGATATTGAAGAGTATAATCTTTATAAATATTTTTGTTACAAAGTGCCTAAATCCTGAAAGTATTGTCAACCTTGGATTGTCATTACTAACATTTTATCTCTCAGGTTAACATTCCAAACAACAATAAATTATAAGAACAGTTACAGTTTAGATTCAAATAATTGAAATCTGGATAAAACACACATGCATTGATTCACGTTTCAGCTAACATAAAAAATAACCTTTATAATACTCTGTGGTTTCTATTTCAATGTTTCATTTATTTTAATGAGAAATTGCTGTAGTTATTTTAAAGAATGGTGCTAGTAATTGTACAACTGAATTATTTCATTTGGACAAATATCCTGATCTTACTAATTTTCAAATTGTCTTTACATGGCATATATTTTTGTGTATTATAAGGAATTTGGCAAAGTAGGATGACTTAACCATCAAAAATGCATAGTATCATGAGAACTGATTTGACCGATTGCCGCTAAAGAAGCTAACATTTTTTTTTTACTTTCATACTGCAATGACTGTTTGAGTTGAGTTAAGTATTGTAAACCATTTTTATTAATTTTTGAGTGCCATTTACCCTCATCTTAATTTTTAGTAGTTTTTTTTTTAATCACAATGTTTAATGAATAATAGCTTTTTTACTAAAACTAAGTTTAATTGTAATTAAAAAACAACTGAAAGTTAAGATGAAAGTAAATCGTAGTTAAAAATTAATAAAAATGGTTTACAATACTTTGTCTAAATAAAAATTAAATAATAAAATAATCAAACGCTTTTTTTACTAAAATCAAAAGTAAACAACACTGCTGTGCTGGCATTATTGAAATTGTGATTAAACAAATTAAAAATTAGGATGAATGTAAATAGTAGTCAAAAATTAATAAAAATGGTTTACAATACTTGATTTAATAAAAAAAAAATCTTTTTTTTTTGTACTAAAACTCAGTCATTGCAGTACAAAAGTAAAAAAAAATGTTAGCTTCTTTAGCAGTGATTGATCAAATCAGTCCTTATGATACAATGCATTTTTGACAGTTAAGTCGTCCTACTTTGCCAGGAATTAATTTTACAAAACTTTTTTAAGTTTGTTCTATTTTCTTTGTTGTTGAATATTTTTAGTGGTGTTTGCCAATCATTTGGTAATTTTATCATCAGTTTAACTGCGTCCAATTTTTTTCCTGATTACTTGGTACAAACATGAAAGTCAAATTAATAATCCATACAATGTCACCTGATGATTATTGAAATGCTACAATAGTTGCAAAGATCCTGTTATTTTACTAATTTATCTTTTTGTTACTCTCTAGACTAACAGAAGAAGCAAAAGGCCATGTGCGGACAAAATCTCGTCATTTGGTAAGGTATTTATATGTAAACAGAAAATCTTTTCTCTCCAATGGTAGCAATGCTTATAACTTTCTGTTTCTGTTTACCACCATTACATTCGGATAGTACACCTGAAGAAGGCCATAGAATGGATCAGCTGAAACGTTATGTTAACAACATAAACAACAAGGAGTTCAATCATCCGAAAAAGTCTTTGAATGTTAATGACCCTTCTCAAAACTGAAGACAGTATCTGCTCAGACTTATTTGAAAATTTGCATGAATGCTATATTAAAATATTTTTTAAATATCAAATTCAGTTTTTGCAATTATGTTGCTTATTACACGTTAATATAGCCTCACATAAAATAATCTTTTATATTGTGATGGAAGCCGGAAAATTATTTAAAAAAATGTTTTCTGCCATTCTAAAATTCGCCAATATATATTTTCAGTTTTCTAAAAAAACAAATGCATGTCAGCGTATTGTAAAGTTTTAATCCGTAAGCATTGACCAAGATGTATTTGGTTTGTATAATGTTTTATTTCTTTATATTTCTGTCTTTAACAAATTGTAAATAATTATGTCTTTCAGGCTCTTCATACATTGCGAAGAAAAAAGAACCATGAGGTGATTCTTGACAAGAAACTTTCCACATTAGATATCCTCCATGAGTTGGTGTACAAAATTAAAAATGTTTCTTCAGATCAACAGGTAATTCTTTTTTCATTCTTTTCTTTTGTTCTTTGATGATGAATTATTAAACAAGGACTCCCTGTCCAATTTCTCTCTTCGTTCTATCTGGTGTAGAAAACAGTATGTTTGTGTATCTCAAATAGAATTGTTTAACGCATGGGCTCATTTTTTATAGAGAAAAGGCTCAAAGTTTTCAAAATCTGGCAAAGAAAACTTGTGTTCAAAGTAAATTTATTTCTGCATATTTATACAAAATCAAAATGTGTCTGTGTATCAAAATATGCAAAAATATGCACTTAGTTTGAATAAATTGATCAACATCACCAAATGAATTTATTTACAGCAATAATATAATTCACTTAATTATTATGAATGTTATTAGCTATACTTTCTCTTTTATTCACTGTTACAAGTGCAGACTCTTTATCTCTTTAAAATAATTTTCTTTTTCTTTAGGTGTTGGAAGCTTATGAATCTGGAGTTGCTGCTATGAAAGAATTGACCAAAGACATCAACCTTGAAAAAGCAGAGAATGTCATTGATGAACTTCATGATGTAAGTGCTTATCTTAATATTACCTATTCATGCAGCAGTACATTATCAGTTGTAGATTATTAATCACCGCTACTAAAGGTTTAGGTTATTCATGTGTTCACACATTTATATCTATCTATCTATGTAGCCCGACTTTGCCCAGCCTTAACTGTTTCATAGTAGAAATTTGAAATTTTGTACACACACTCCCCTCAATGAGTAGGAAAAATACTTTTTTTGTTTTTTGAAAATCCCCCCCCCCCCTAAATAGGTTTTTGGAGAGGGGTTCAATTTTATCTGTCTATGTAGCTGGACTTTGCTAAATTGGTCACTAGTTTGTGCCCCCATGTTCTTTTGAAAATTCAGACATTTTTTAGTGATCACAGCCCAACTTTTTAATTGATCACCCTCCAACACAGCATATATGGATGGCGGTGATTCATAATTTCCCTTGGAATGCTAGTTATTGATATTATTTGTTAATGCTACAAAGAACTTCACACATCTGTTATAAGAAGAGTATATACAAAAACTTTAGTCGAATGTAATCTAAAGTAAATGTTTAAAATTTCAAACCAAGTTATTTTCATGTCAAATTCTTTATATATTTAACAGTTTGCCATGACAATATTATTTATTCACTCTAGACCTTATAGAGCATGTATTTTGCTGCTGGATTCATTTTTAATGTTTGAAAACTGATATTTTTCTTACCTTCAAGAGATGGTATTTCTCAATGAGTTCTTCTGAAACTGCTATAAATTTATCTACTTTTTTCTATTTTTTAAAAGAAAGAAGATTACTAAAATAAATCACTGGAAATTACTAAATATTCTGTGTATAAACTTGTATTTCAATAAGTCATTAGTATTGAGTGTTTCAAAGGCAAAACTATTTAGTATTATAAATGTTTGTTCAAGTAATATTGAAAAGAACTATTTTCCTGACTTTGAAAAATGATATGCATATACAAATTTTCATTATTGAAACAAAATATAAGGATAGTATTCTGGTCAGTGCATAGTCATAATTAGTATCTTATACTCTGTACTTTTTGGCATGTCATGTTTGTCTTCTGTTGGGTAAACTTTGTGCTTAGAAATATTCTGTTGTTTATACCTGCCTACTACTACTCTTTTTGTAGACTCTCAATGAACACGAAGAAGTCAATCAGCTGCTTGCCAATCCAACATTAGCAGGAGATGCCGATGTGGACATGAAAGAGATAGAGAAAGAACTTGATGATTTAATGAAAGAAGACGAACCAGATACAGAAGAGAATGCTCTAGCAGCAGCTTTAGCTGGACTTGGAATCAAAGACACTGGTGTGCAGAAATATCATTTTGATTTTAGCCAGATAAATCTAACTTCATTTTTTTGTATAAAGTTGTTTTCTGTGTTTAATATGTTTGAATGTTTCTCAAGACAAATATAATATTTCTTTAAAGAGGGGAAAAAAATGAAAGAAAATTAATGTTGGCATTATCTTTTTAAAATCTTTTGTTATCACTTGAATAATAATTTAATTCTTTTGGGACATTAATAACATTAATAACATTTATCACTATATTGCAATATTACTATTAATAAAATGATATAAAAATATTTTAAGATTATAAACAATATAATCATATCCTGATTTAATGCTATTTTTAATATTAATTTTTATAATTGCACAGTACTGTATACTTATATTAAGTTTTAATGACATTTGATAGAAATATATTATCAAAATATACACGTATTTGCTTATATTTGAGTCACATTTTTGATTGCTTAGTGCTTATACAAACCCAGGTTGATAACTAAAGGCACAAACAATATATTTAACATACTGTATTCTACATGTGCGTATATTTAAATATAATACTTTTATTGTAGCGAATCTGACTTACTGTGTATACTCGTAGATAAGTCAGTTTTTTACTAAAAAAAAGGATGCAAAAACTTTGCTCTAACATGACATCTACATGTCACGTGTTATGTCGTCTACATGTCACGTGTTATGTCGTCTACATGTCACGTGTTATGTCGTCTACATGTCACGTGTTAATGTCGTCTACATGTCACATGTTAATGTCGTCTACATGTCACGTGTTAATGTCGTCTACATGTCACGTGTTAATGTCGTCTACATGTCACGTGTTAATGTCGTCTACATGTCACGTGTTAATGTCGTCTACATGTCACGTGTTATGTAGGCATCATGACATAACAATATGTATGTTATATCACTCGTATCTGTCTAAACTTCTCGCCTCCAGACATAATGTTCGGGTCAAAGGCTGAAGCCAAAATATTATAAACACAAAGGGGGTGCAACTTATCTACCTCTGCGACTCGTATACCAGTATATATGGTATATTATTTACTCTTTTTGTGATACTAATTTTATATGCTGAATTAATTTTCACAATTTAGTGAATTTAGACTTATATTATAGTCCAAATAAATGAATCAGAGTGATTAAGTATTACTCTACAAAATTATCTTGACGTATAATCTTTTTATACTATTTTAGTTTTGATAATAAATACACTGAAATTTATTTATATATTCAAAGATTAAGAGCCACAGTGTCCGTCTGATAATTTCTATTAATATGTACATCTTGATACATTAAACCTAGTATACATTAAACCTACTTGAATATAAAAATTAGATAAAATCTTATCCTAAAGTAAAAATATAATCCCAATCTTAAACAATGAGATTAATAAATTTTGTTTTGTATGTTTTATTTTCAGAATTACCACAAGTCCCTGCAGAGTCGCCTCTCTCTCACTTGAATGGATCAACCGTATCTATTAGCCCTTCTCTGCTAGAAGAAACAATGCCACTACTGGATGATGAAGAGGAAGAGAAGGAGAAAGCAGAAGAGACACAGCCTAAAGTTGCCTTTCCTTCCCAAAATGGCAACAGTGGTAAATCAGCTGCAGTAGCTGTCCCAGCCTCCTGACCTTGGAACTCCTCCAGCCCCTCAATTCCGCCCCATACCAACTCAATCCTGACACCAGCCATATAACAGCAGACATTCTGTAGCCACCAAATTTGTATCAATTTTATCTTATATCTAAAGACATAATTATATGAATTGAAATAGTTTACATATATTGTTTTAGTTTGTCTTTCATAAATACTCTATCAGGCATTGGAAGAATTCTGTTATTTGGATGATACATTAATTTTAGTCCACTCTGATAGTGTAATGGTTAGCATGTCTGTCTCACATGCAGAAGGTCATGGGTTTGATTCCCAGTATGAACGAAGAGTTTGGAAAACTCTTCATTAGGACAAATTTCCCTGTGCACTCACCAGCTAATTGAGTACACTCTAAGCTGTGTAATTAGAGTGGAGTTATCCTTTTGGTAGACTTGCATCCTGCCAAGGGGGTGGTCATAAAAACTTGTAAGAATAAAGTATTGACTTGAGACTTGCAAGGATCACTAAGCTGACACATACAACAGAAACCGGGACTTTGTCACAGGCCTCCATACTCCATTGGGTGTTGTCTCTTAAGAAACGGGATGCTTTACTGTACATTAATTTTAGATTTAAAATTAAAAATGTGCTTCAGGATCTGGACCATAAATTTATATTGAGTTTAATATGATTATTTTCTCTCCAATCAGGAAAATAAAACTGAGAGCCTTCAGAACTGTAGCCTTTTCTCTTTGCTTGGCTTCTTTGTGCTCTCCAATTATTTTAGAATTGACCTAGAACTATGTGACTGTCTCTTGACAACTTTTAAATCTAGTTTTTAAATCATATATTCTGTCAAGTTATTTTCCTCATCAAACTTCAATCGTAAACTTAGAAAATATCAACTGTTATCCTCTTCTTTTTTTTTTTTTTTCATTTTGCTCATTATTTTACTTTGTCATATTTCATCTTTAGTGGGTGGTTCAGATGTAGATGCTGTGGTAAATTTACATGATATCTTTGAGGAATATCAAAGAAGAGCAAAAATAGTGTGAAAACAAAAGCCATTCAAATAAAGTTTATCTGTTTATTATATATATATATATAATGAAATTCTGAGGATTTCATACTGTCGGCATAGATAACCACACATATTCGTGCCAAAAGCAATCGTAAATAAGGGAATGAGCAATATGTGCGCTTCAGAACTCCTGCCTACCATG
>VCCN01002162.1:1809134-1821288 GCA_006491835.1 Architeuthis dux | reverse complement strand
ACACACACAAGGGATTCTTTTAGTCATTTTGTGTTTCTGTATACTAAATATCTTAATGTTTTTTAATAAAGTTAAATGGGAAGAAAAAAAGCTTCTAACCTTCTAAAATCTTGTTCAGAATTTTTTAAGGAGATTAAAAAGGTGAATTGACATTGCTATATGGAAGACTTGCTTTTTTTTCATTTAATAATTTAATTCTATTAAAAAAAACATTAAGATACATTCAGAACCACAAAATATGACCAAAAGCCTCTTTAATAAGTTAATTTTGTCCCCCCCCCCCCTGTTCATAATGCTTTCTTTTTTTTTTATCAATGATAACTTATGCTCATAATTATTTGAACAAGCATGTGTAATTCTTAAAATAACTTTATAAGTTATTTCTCAGTTGGTGTAAAGGTTTTTCCTAACAATATTAAATCCTACATTTTATTCACTGAATTGTATAAGTTAAATATATTTTATAAGTTATTCTACATGTATATACCTTGAATAAATAAAAAGATCCTCAGATCTTTTCCTGCATGTCCAGGTAATGATTGTGTCTGTGTGTGTGCTGATTGCTGATGAAAACTTAATTTTCCAACCAGCGGGTTCAAAATATTTCTATACCAAAACAGCGGTTTATGTGAACTAAACTGATTTTTTAGAGGTTCCTGTATAAAATCTGTTCTAATAATATGCAAAATTTCTTGGCTATAAAAATATAAACTCAGTGTGCTAATACTGTTTATATTATATTTAAAAAGCAAAAGTATATGAAAAAAATTAGAAATATTCCAGATTGCTGTATATGTGCCCAAAAGGACTAGGAGATGGTAGAAACCATGTATTAGGGTAAGTGACTTTTTCTTCACGGACAAATTTCCCAAACTTTTAGAAAGCTGCTATATTTTCTGCATAAGCTTGGTAGTTAAAGTAGTGTATTGAGATTATCCATTTTCTGTCGATGAGTTTTGTTGACCTAAATCTTGAAAAAAGCTGAAGGCTTAAACACGCCAAGAGTAGTTGAGAAAATACAATGATTTAACTTTATGTAAAACCCCTGTGAAAAGTTTCACGAGTTATAAATGAAGGAAAAATTCATTTTGGATTTCTCATCTAGGTAATTGAGCAAACATTGTTGCTAATAATTTAGCCAGAGTCGAAACCCACTATTCTTTGGCAACAGAGGAAGTGATAGAAGAGGTCATTAATGACAAGGTATTAAATGAAGAGAAGAAACGGGGAAATCTTGGGTTATAAATGGCATTTACCGTTTGTTTTTTGTAACACCTGTTTCAGATCTCACCAACTCATTACCTCTGCCAACAAAGTTGGAAAGGTATATGTATTTGGTCGTGTCCGTCTTTCCATTTGTCTGTCCCAAAAAATATCTCAGAAAGTACCAAATGAATTTCAATGAAGTTTTGTGAGCAATGGGTAAGAAGAGTTGGTTAAATTTGGGGGCGGATCCAGAAATGTTTTTTTGATTGAGAGATATTTTTCTGTTTTTTTGTTGTTTTTTTTTTTCATACAATTATGTATATGCTCATGACTGTCTACACAGTACCTTAAAAAGTTCTCAATGAAATTTTGTAGAAGGGTGGACAATAGGCCACAAAAGAAGTGATTGAATTTTGGGGCGGGTCCATCCACAATTACCTCCCCTACTTCGTAGTTATATGTATACACCACATAATATCATCAAAAGTTCATGTCTGTCCATGCAGTATTTCCAAAAGTTTTCAATGAATTTCAATTTTGTGGAAGGGTGGGCCATGGAAGAAGTGATTAGTTTTACAGACTTCTGTTGTCATTTTAGTTGAACTCAGTAACTTCCTTTTTTACTTTCTTTTTTTTAAATTTTAAAATCTTAAAAAACAATGAAAGTTGTCCTAAATTAAAGTGCCTCCCCTCATTCATTGAAAGAAAATTAACAGACTACTTTTTAATTTATGGCAAGGAAAACTCTGTACTGTATTGTAAAGATAATTACATCTTCCTCTTCTATCAAATATATAGACGTTTACACTTATGAGCCTTATTATCATAACTTTTGAAGGTTGTTGGTGCAACTCTTATGAAATCTTGATGTCATATTTTCCACAGGTTACTAATTAATCCATTGTATTATCTTCAGCTGAGTTTCAACCAGTTTTCCTCTCTTGGTGTGTATTCGTGTCAATGTTTTTTCTTTCATCGTCATCATCATTCGCCTTTTAACGTCCTTCGTTGATCATAGACCTTCCCCAAGATTTGCCAGATCTCTCTGTTGCTGCGCCAATATCTTCTGAACCTGTCTAAATCATCATGCCATCTTCTGTCGGCCACAGTTTCGCATTTGATCTCTGGGGATCCATGTTGTGAGTCCAGCAGTTGTCTGACATTCTTGCAACATGGAGGCCATGTTGCAAGAATGTCAGACAACTGCTGGACTCACAACATGGATCCCCAGAGATCAAATGCGAATTGCCATTTGAGTTTTCTAATGGATTCTATGATATCTCTGACTACTGTTCTTTCTTTAACATACTGTGCAATCTTGTGATCCTTCCATGTGACAGCAAGCATGATCCTCTGTTGTGCACGTTGCATGGTTCTTGAGAGCCAATCTTTAGGCTTGGTTCCACATTTCAGCTCCATAGGTGACTATCGGGAGGACACATTTGTCCTTCTATTCAGGACTAATGGGATTTTTTTTTTCTCATGATTTACATGAACTGCTTAGAGCTACAAGTATACACATTACATGCTCATATTGATGCCACAAATTGTTTTAAATATATTTGCAAACAGTTCAATTATAAATTCACACAGAATCTATATCCTATGAAATAAATAGTGAGAAAATCAAACATTTTTATTTAATTTTAACATGTAGATTTTTTAAAGCATTAAATAATCTAAGATTCTAAACAAAAAGTACCTAACAGTCAGATTACTACTTTGAAATTCTTCAATATCAAGATGTATAGATATTATTATTTCTTAAATTCATATCAAAGGACATAATCTGTCAGCATACATATAACTTTACATTTGTTAAACCATCAAAATGAAAAAGTGAATGTCTTCATTAATGTCACTAACACTAATGCAGTATTTGCTTGAAACATTTGCAATAGGCTCATTAGCTCCTCATACATGCACTTTTTTATGTGGAACATTTTAAAGTCACAATTTAAATTGATTTTATATTATGACAGTGGTGATATAATGTTTCATTTAACTCTGTTCCAGTAATATTGTATATGTATAACTGAAAGAAATTGATATAATACTTAGATTTTAGCAAAAGGAAAAGGGGCTAGAAAAAAGGATTTTTAATTGTATTCTAAACATTTCTAATGTAATAATAACCTATCTATCGTACTCTGTACAGTTTTTGCATGAAAATAAATTTAACTTAGAACCTTTTCAATCAAGCAACTTTTAGGTATAAATGATGACGGTTAACTCTGAAAAACATGCCTATAGGGAATCAATATTTGAATAACAAAATCACCATTTGTTAATCAAGCAAGATTTTCAGATTTACCATCATCCTTTATAAATTTAAATAGATTAATTTACCTTTGAATTGTTGTATTTTGTACATTGAAAGCGCTGAGTTATACAGTCAATTTTATGTTTGCCCAAGGTGGGTGAGTTTTCTAAACAGTTTTTTCTCCCTCCTCTACCTAAATGAAATAATTAAATTTACTTATTTGAATTTAATATGACTTATCCTTCTGATTGAACAACTTAATTCTAAATCTCCACTGTGAAGCCGAGTTAACAATCAACTAATTTTCATAAAACATAATTTTAGACTTTTTATTAACCATATGCTCTTTTTATTAGGATCAACCTTCTTTTCTACCCTACCAAGTATGGCGGTTATTTCAACCTGAGCAATGCAATGTCATTTTATGTGTTTGACAGTAATATGTATGCACTGAGTATATGCAAGTAGTGTTTTGGTTTGACATGTGGCAGTTGGAGTAGTGTTGCATAACCATATACCTGACTCTGTTCCCTTCCATTTTATGTTGACCCACTTTTGTGCCTTTCCTTCATGCCTCTCTAGTCATCACAGAACTTCACTTTCAGCTACCTGTTTTATTCTGTGTTTCAAATGATTTTTCATAACACTCTTCACAACTGGGATTCTTTTTCTTTCAGCAAGTGCAATGTGATAATGGTTTACTTTTGTACTAAACACATTACGAAAGACTGTAGTGAATGCTTCTCAATAGTGCTGACTTTGTGTCAAGTTTACAAGCATCCATTTTATCAAATTCTTTTCAATGAAATTTATTTTTCTTGCTCAAAATTTTAAAGATAAAAGAAAGAAAAAGAAGGACAAATGTGGAAAACATTATTCTTAGTTGTATAGACATTTCATAATGAACTGCAGGCTTTCTTTCCTTGAAATTAGAATATAATTATACTTTTCTATCTTAGCAGTTGAACAGGTTATATTGCAATAAGTATCATTTCCATTCATGTTGCATTGAGTGAGTAATACTGTATGTTTGTTATCTCTTTACTGATCATATAACCTTTTAACAAATGAAATGCAGATAATATATATGACAGTGTGATGATTAGTAAACAAACCAAGTTCATCTTTTTGTTCTTTCTCCTGAACCTATTGAAAACACAAATGAACTGCTTACCATATCTGAAATAAAACATGATACAATGAAAATTAAATCAATCACTGAGTCAGTCTTCAAAGTGAAACATTCAATAGTATTAGTTTCCAATTTGAATCCTCAAAATATATTTTCACATTTGCTTAAAATAGACTTAATATAAACTTATATATTAAACATTAACTAAAGAAAATTAGTGCTTTTTTTGTTATTGATAATGTTTTATATGTAACATTTATCTTTAATGTAAATAGCAATATGAAAACTAGTCCATAGATTTATATATATTTAAACCGTATGTTAGTCTACAGGTATCTTTACAGTCAATAACTCGCATAACATTCTAATGCTTTAAGCATAAATTTGTTAGTATTGTGACATTCCTTCTTTTCCTTGAGAAATTGTTTCTCAAACTCTTATTTTCCTTTCAGCTTAAATTTCATCTTGAAATATATCAAATTTTTAACTACCTGAAAGATGACAGTAACTCTGAAAATATACTTGAAAGTGTTCACATTCTCTGCAGTGACTGTTTTCTTGCACCAGTTTCAAGTTTGTATCTGTGGCCTCTAGTGTGTGTGTTTGTGCTTGTTTGGGCAGATAGGGCAACGACAGTGAGTGTTGACTGAGTGTTGGTTGGTCAGGATGTGGTAGGTTTCTATCACATCAGCTCTTCTGCGTCTGTATGCAAGAGTTGGTATACTGAGCTGTTGCAGTAATACTTTATTATATCTAAATTGTTTTGTAAAATATCAATTCAAGGTTCAAGGCTGTAAAGTTTATCAATTAACTATCTTTGAAAGTTTGGTTAATGTAATAAGAAACTGTCAACATAGGTTTCTTCAGTTTTTAAGTTGGTCTGGCTGACTGGCTATGTATGTATCACACGTACAGGCCACACCAATGGAACTAGAGGGTGGCAAATTACAACATTTACCCCTTATGTATAGATAAAAAAAATGTTGTTTTTTGAAAAATCCCCCTAAAACTTGCAATGTAAGTTTATGCTAAATTGATCCCCTAGTATGTGTCTGGCAGCATTCACGCTTGTTTTTTTTTCAAAATTCAGACTTTTTTAGTGATCACTGCCCAACAAAAGGTGAGAGAAGTAACTTATTCATTGATCACCTCTTTTTTTAATTGATCACCCCCAACATGGCATTCTGCCAAAAGACATTGGGCATGTGACTGTTTCTATTGAGTGACAAACCAGACCAGAAATATCTCTGGCCTGTAACAGTTATGAGCTTCTTGTCTTAAGTGTAATACATGGGGATTTTTCTTTTTAACAATCTGTTTAATTGTCTGGATTTATGTTACTTACTGGATGCAGGTCATCAACAGTACAAGGATTAAGCTGAGGATTAAGTACAGGGATTTGGCAAGATGGTGGGAACTGCAAGTAACCAATAAGTGCTGAACAGATTATTTAATGTTTCAGGGCTTTTGTTTCTTTTACACTGGAGATTTATGTCACTGATACAGGATTATTCTAAAGAGATAAGACAGAAGTACATTGTTGTTGAGTGTATCCAGCTACATTGTAAAATGTAGATGAATGTTCTTTGTGTTTGCTATGCATTGAAAAATAAACACAGCTTGTGACTAACATTTGTTTAACTGACTGGTAAAAACAGTGTTGCACTGTTGCATTACATATACAGACCTACCGAGTCTCCCACATTTCACGGGAGACTCACGCATTTTGAAGACAAGTGCTGTCTCCTCCCCGCATCTAATGAATAAAAATAGGCCTGTAACAAACTTTCCCTCCTATTTGCAGACCTACCAAGTCTCCCGCATTTTGTTGATTATCTCCCTCAGTGTTGCCGATTAGCGTGTTTCGTGCTAGATTCAGTTCGTTTCTTGTTTTGACAGTGCAAAAACCGCTAAATTAGCGCTTAAACATTTTGGCAATTTTTGGCCATTCTTTGGCTATTTCTGACATTTTAACGCTTTTTTGCAGTCAAACTAGCACAAAAATATTTTATGAGTTGGCAACACTGATCACCCTCCAGAGAATTTCTAAACGTTGGCAGGTCTGCATACAATGAGCTATTCATTTGTTAATCACACATGGGATTTGATATAATGTTGCCAAGTTTTAAAAATATATTTGTTTAGAACAAATATATTTTGAGATAAGATGAAATAATAAAAGGTTTTGAGGTGGCAGATTCTATTAAAAAAATGTTACATGATAATCTCAGAACTACAGTGACATTTCTCATAAAATTTTACAGATATACTTATTGGGACAAAAAAAGAACTTTTCTTTGAAATTGTAATTACATTTTTAAAATAGGGTGTCGATTTACCGGTGAAAAATCTTTGGGGCATAACTACAACTGTAGATTGCAGATAAGTAATTATTTAGATATTTTCTGTAGAAGGGTCATTAACATTCAAATAGTTCTTTGGATGATTGAACACCTTCTTATTGTTTGTTTCGGCCAATCCATTCATCGGCCTTCTTAAGGTGTAAAATCCGAGTGTGATGGGGTAAACAAAAGTTTTTTAATTTCGAAGGAGGTAACCCTTATAACATAGGATTTGGGTGTTTCTGACAAAACAAGGACAAAGAAACACCCGAATCCTATGTTATAAGGGTTACCCCTTTGAAATTAAAAAATTTCTGTTTGCCCCATCTCACTCGGATTTTACACTTGAAGAAGGCAGAAGAATGGATCAACCGAAACATTGTGTTAACAACACAAACAACAAGGAGTTTGATCGTCCGATGAACTATTTGAAAAGTAACTATTTGATCATTTTTGTATGAAAAAAATTTTAAAAGGGTAAAAATAGAACAAATTAAAAAATCTTAATTTTGTAACTCTGACTAGTGTGGATGGTCGGTCGAGAGAAAGGTTAACATACTAGGTGTGATGTGAGGACCCAGAAAGCCATCTTAATAATTTGGATTTTACAAGCCAGTAAAATATACATTAAGTATCTTGGGAGTTTGGTATGAAGACAGAAAAAACATTTTATTTCGCAAAAATAAAGTCTCTTTGGACTTTTGCATAAAAACAGAAATACATAAATGAAATATGAAACCTGGGGATGTTTGAATAAACAAATTAATTTAAGTCTAGGCTGGCAGGAAGATGCAAGTGACAGGAGACTGTTTATGGTCATCCTTCAGAAACACATGGCTTGAAATTAATGTGTTTTTGAAATTATGCTGGCTCAGCAAAATTAAGAATTTGTTTTTTTAGATTAACAAAATAGGCCAGTACAGGTTCTTCATGTCTCATGAAACATAGCCCCGTAGATAATCAACCAACCATAATTAAGAAAGTGGGAAAGGGTAATAGAACGCTTGTATCCCGATGAAATAAAAACGTAACATGGTGGTCAGAAAATTTCTGTGTTCCATCTGAGGAGGCATAGGCTCTTGTTCAATGAGTTATTAACAAAGTCTTGTTTACACTAGAAAAGGATAAATTCTGCTGGCACATTAAGGATTTGATTATTTTAGCCACAGATTACTAATTAGCTGAGGGTGTTCGGAGAGTGTCTGTTTTCCATCTGGGGGGTTACATAGACCCTTGTTCAATAATTTATTTATATAAAAATCTTATTTATGCTAGAAAAGTGGTGTTTATGGAAAGGTTATTGGTGATGGGGAGTTTTGGAAGAAGCCGCTGATTGGCCGGAGGTGGATAGTGAGATGACATAGGCAAATAGGCCCACCCTAATTGAGTCTGAAAGTGACCAGCTAAATATGGGAGATTACGTGGGAAGTGATTTACTGGGGCTTGAACCTCATTAATTATACACCCTGGTGACACCATACCCCAACTCACCCTTAAGACTTCCAATATAAGCAGCAAGCATTAGCAGTAGTGGCCCCGGCGACTGTGAGAGACACATCACACACGTTGAGACGGTAAACTGGTGAGGGGACTTTGTGGACAATCAGAAGTTAAATGCCGAACTTGAAGAGATCCTGACTAAGATGAAACCTGAGAAACAGACCAGTCTGAAGATTAAGAAAAAGCTTGGCTAATACTTCTTAACTGAAGGCCTGACACCGCTGTTCCCTGAGTACCAACTCCACTTCCCTTCGCCAGTACAGGTTCTTCAAGTCTCATGAAACATAGGCCCGTAGATAATCAACCAACCATAATTAAGAAAGTGGGAAAGGGTAATAGAACGCTTGTACCCCGATGAAATAAAAACGTAACATTTTTGTTATATTTTAAAACCAGCATTTTTTTCTTCATTCCAACTTGCTATTGGTGTGGCAAAATCCTTCTATGTGATGGACCCTCATCTTGTCTGAAGTTTCAACTCTACTGAAAGACTTCTTTGGATCTTAAAAACAGAACGTGGGTGGAGAAGGTGGGGTGAGACCAACCCACTACATTCAGGCACACTCAAGGGAGCAGTATGTAACATTATGCGTGTAAGATGTTCATTGTTCTCTGTAATGTCTATCTCTACAATTGCTGCAGAGGCTGCTATGTGAGGTTGCTTTGTAATACTAACACTTGTTCGTAGTTCAGCTCAAAGTGGTATCCTTGTTTAGAAAGAATGTTATACACAGCATCAAACAGGCAGATTGGGAACAGACTTTAAAAAAAAGAGGTCTGCCTACTAGCATGACAAAGCTGCTCATAGGCAGGTAGACAGATAAGTGAAACATGTAAAGAAGAATGGTATAGTAACAGTGACTTAGACAAGCAATCTTTTTTACATATTGTGATATCAATCCATCTTACATGTTTAATTACATGTCATAGGGATTAAACTATTTAAATACTTTATCTATTTCAATAAAATAGGAATTAGTAAGTAGTAAGTAGTAATTCTCTAAAGGCTAAAAAGAAACTTTTTAACACAGGCAGACGGCTAGCATCTGAGCGAGTTCCCCTAGATTTTTGTTACATTTTTCGTTTATAAGGTCATTTCAAGTCTTTAAAGTTATGAATGTTTCACTTCAATTATAATGTTTAAATTGTTCCATATGCTACATTAGTATATGCATGAACATTTACTTGAATAAACCATATCTGCCATATATATCTACTTATATAATATGCCACGTGATGATTTATATTTTCTGTCTGTAACATTTGCCAAGGGAAATTCGGGTTTATTCTGGTTGAACAGAAAATGCAGAGCAATATAATGTTTTTGATAGTTTTTAAATACAGTGCAATTGCAACATTATTTAAATACTGCCATCATTTTTTAATGGCATGGGTAAACTAATATATATATATATATATATATATATAAGGTTGTTAAAATGTCATTTTTTTTTTACATCATAGAGAATAATGCTAAAAGTGAAAGATTTACTAATGTAATTGTATTTTTTGCAGTTTCAATGTAAATAGAGAAACAATTTGTTAGTATTGGAGGTTTTTGAACCCTTAACAGCAATGGTGTCTATCCAAGATGTTATACTAATTTTCAAGTACAATTTCACATTTGGACATTGCTGCTCAAGCTGCTGATAACATCAACAAAGTATCTGGAGTGAACTTTACTACAGTGTGAACTGTTCAGCATTGGTTCAATAGGTTTAGGTCTGGAAATATGGATACCAATAATAACCCCTGATGGAGACCCAAATCTTAATGATGACGAATTATTGGCAGTAGTAGCCAATGACCCACAAACAATTGTTTAACTATTTGGAGATTTTATCACGTCATCTCATGATAATAGGAAAGGTTAAGATATTGGAAAAATAGGTCCCATATGAACTGAATGAAATACTCCATGACAGTGTTTGACCCCACACCTCTCAGATGACTTAGACTTAGACTCAGAGAATTGGGATATGAAGTTTTACAGCATCCCCCATATTCACCTGACATTTCTCCTACAGATTATCATCTCTTCAAGCATTTTGAACATCATATCCATAATAAAAGGTTCAATAATAGGGAAGCCATAATTTGTGCTTTTATTGAATTTGTGACCACTAAACCTAAAGAACTTTATAGAGATGGCGTATTATCATTAGAGGATTATTGGAAAATGGTTATTGCTTTAAACGGGTCATATTTTGAATAAATAATTACCTTTTTTTGTTGTTTATATCATTCTTCATCTTAATATTAAAAAAACAACATTTCATATGTATATGTGTATATATATATATATATATTTCTCTCATAAAAAACTAGGTTTTGTACTTCATTTAACTGAAAAAATACAGATTTTAATTATATAAAGAAAAAACACTGAATGAAAAACTGTTCAAAACACTAATCATTACCAATAAATAAAAATAAAAGTCTTTTATGCACCAAACATCTATTGGTTTTAAATCTATAAATAAATGTCCATTCACACATAGAATAAATAAGAAGACTTGAATTCAGACTATTATAGGATGCAATAGCTCTTTCCTTTAAAGAAATCTAATACATTATTTTGTGTTGGAGCTTTTCATACCTACATCTACTCTACCTGATGGGGCTGGTTTGACTGCTAGCAAACTCTACATTTTTCAAAGAATTTCATATATGGACTGAGACCATTAATTAATCATTAAGCAGAGAATAATAGATAAATGTAATAGAGATGGGAGACCTGTTGAGTTTATTATCTTAACAGTATAGTGTAACTTTTAACCTGAATTTCAAGATGTCACCTACTGATAATGGTAAAAGAAATGTATTAATTTCTAATGTCTCAATAAATCTACATGTAAAATTTCAGGAAAAATGGTTTCAGAGTTTACAACTTCTTATAGCTACATACACAGACATAAAATGTTAGTTATAAATTAAATCAAGTCAGAAATTCAAGAGAGACAGTGTGGAACCTAATATGAGAAGGAATTCTGGTAGATGGGTTATGTGAATTTTGCATAAATTGATCAGAATCACTGGTGGGATCTCTGCCGGTTAGGAAACTCTGATCTAACCCAAAATTCATTGCTGTTGTGATTTCTGAGCAACTAATCAATGTAAATTGGACTAAGTACGACAGCCCGAAGTAGGGAATATCAGGGTGTGCTGTGTGTCCTGTCAGTATTCACTAACCAAATTGTAACTTTAGTAGTCAAGCCTGACACACTACAACACACCATACTTGGTAGACACTAAACCACCACAGGGCTTTTTTCAGGGTTACTCAAACAAGATAAATAGATGAATTAGTAATGAAATTGTTCTCTATCAAATCACATTGAATAAATCATGGATTTAACTGGATCAGATGTTGCTTGACTTGTGACAAATTGTTCTAACACTCAGTCTTCTGGCCATTGAATTTTATTTCCTTTTCTTTTTAAAAACTGATGACAAAATCACCAAAATAATAAAAAGACGTTGGTCACGTGACGGTTTCTATTGAGTGACTAACCATGATCATTTATATTTGGCTGATAAAAATATTTGAAACAATGGACTCTTCCAATTGAACAAGTTCAGTCATAAAACCTCAGATGAAATTGATAAGATGTAAATATTTATTAACTAGTAATATACCGGAATATCAATCCGGTTGGATATCTGGTGCTGGATTCACAAAAAATTATCACTCCCACCATGTGAATCCAG
>VCCN01002162.1:1782355-1809124 GCA_006491835.1 Architeuthis dux | reverse complement strand
ACAACAAACATATATATCTATAGGTAACAGATGTACTGGTAAATTAAAGACAAAACAGGAGTGTATCTGTAAAAGAATTCTTCATTTTTTATTCTATTATCTTTTTATTTTGTATTTTTTGGTTTAGTATGTTTGAATCTTGCATATTACATAGTTTCAGACTCTGTCCATCTTCAGCACTTGGGTTGGAATGGGTGAGAGGTTCTTGTAAGAGATATGATCATGGCCCCCTTGGTGAGTGGGTAGGGTCCAGGTTACTGGAAATTGCATTCTTACTCTATCATTGAATGCATTTAGTCTCTTTTCTAAAAAAAAATTCTTTTCATAGAAATTCAAATATCTATGAATTCTTTTTACCGGAATGACTAGTTATTAAATAATTTTTTCTTTATTTTTCTAGAGACTTGAGTAATTCTCAAATAGTATATTAGAAACCATCAACCAAAACTGTCAACATAGGTTTCTTTCAGTTTTCAAGTTAGTCTGGCTGGCTATGTATGTATCATGCGTACAGGCTGCACCAATGGAGCTAGAGGGCTGAAAATTTCAACATTTACTCCTTATTATATCTATTTTTTTTATTAATCTTTAAATAAGGTTTTAGGGGGGGTGGTTCAATTTTCAAATGCAAGTTTATGCCAAATTGATCCCCAGTTTGTGCCATGCAGCATTCATGCTTGTTTTTTGAAAATTCAGACTTTTTTTTTTAATGATCACTGCCCAACAAAAGGCAAGAGAAGTAACTTATTCAATGATCACCCCTTTTTTCAATTGATCACCCCCAAGCACAGCATGCTGCCAAAAGATGTTGGTCATGTGATGGTTTCTATTGAGTTTTAGTTAAATGTCAAATCTGAGTAAAATTTACTTATAAGGTGACCAAAAAAGTTTTGGGCAGTTTTCAATGCGTTTTTTAATCAATTTGTTCGGCGAGGGCGCTGGCTCGGCACTGTAGGAGCAAGGAACGACTTCAGAACAGGGTCACCACAGGAACAGGGAATGCCTTCAAAACGGGGTCACCGGAAAAACAGGAAATTATGAGATGCACAGGTCACCATACGCATCAGTTGCAATCAAAAGTCAAGCCAGCCTGTTCACGCCTTTTTCCCCCGACTACAATCAGCTGCAAACTCCCTTTTGCCTCTTCTTTCAAAAGTCGAAACTCATGCATATTCATGACTGGGAAGCCCTTAAAAAATGGCTTCCTGTACGCGCATGCGTTTCTCAGACGTTGCAAATGGCGGACACAAATGTGATCTCTTCAACTGGGGTAAGTGACTTTTGAATTCATCACACAATTTAAAAAAAAAGAAGTTAAACTCTTTGAATGGCAACAGTCTGTAAGCATTTTCAGCAACATGAAACTTACACACTTCATTTGCTTCCAAATAACCTTCAGAAGAGTATACAAACAGTAGTAATGAATAAAATCAACAAAAGTTGATTGTGAGAACTTGTCTACTGTATGAATTCAAACTTGGAACAAAAGCAGCAGAAGCAGCCCATAAAATGTGTAGCATTTGAAAGTGACAGTACTGCCCAAAAGTGGTTTGGGGAGTTTTCAAGCAGAAATGAGTTACTTGTAGTGCACCCCATAAAGGATGGCCAGTAAATATTGATGATGATGATGAACTGGGGATTTGTGTTGAATCTAATTCACTTCAAATGAGTCAGATGCTTGCTTTACGGTTAAACACAAGAAATGAAGATCTGTATCTGCACTACATTGGAAAGATATACACATTAGAGAAATGAGTACCCTATGAATTCAGTGAATAAAACAAATAGAAAAAAATCTGCATAAACGTTTTTGGTTACCTAATATATCATGTCTCTGTACATGCATTGAATAAAACATGTCAGCAATAATGTAAGGATTAGTACTGAGTACCGCTAGACTGCTCGAATGGTGTAATGATTAGCATGTTTACCTCACACGCAGAAGGTCCTGGGTTCAATACCCGGTATGAGCGTAGAGTGTGGAAAACTCTTCATTAAGGCAAATTTCCCTGTACACTCAGTAGCTAATTGAGTACACTTTAAGCTGTGTGATTAGGGTGGAGGTATCCCTTCGGTGGACTTGCATCCTTGCCAAGGGGGTGGTCATAAAAACTTGTAGGAATAAGGCCTAGTCTCGACCACACTCAAGACTTACAAGGATCACTAAGCTGACAAATGCAACAGAAACCGGGGCTTCGTCACTGGCTTCCGTACTCCATTGGGAGTTGTCTCTTAAGAGAGGGGACGCTACTGAGTACCGCTAGTCTGAGAAGTTTGAGGGATTGTTTTTGAAAAGAATATTTAATAATGACTGATTCAGCAGGCTTCTGAGCATGTTTTGGATGGCATTCGCGTTTCGTAGATTTGAAAGTACGTTGCAACATTGTCTTCAATCATGATGGCTTTAGTTGTTGTTCCAAGCCTGGCACGTATTTTTATTGTGTTTTCTAACAAAGTTTGAAAATAATTTCTGACTGATTTTTAAAAAAAACTGGACGCATACTCTTAAAATTCGCATAGAACTGGACGTTAAAAATGGCATGACAAGCCAAAATATATGCAAAAGAGAAAACTTGTTTAATAAAATTAAAGTTGAATGATGGAGTCAGATTAAAATATTCTACTTTTCAGTCAGTGGTTACATGAATAAACCTACAATTTACAAAAGATTTTTAGAAATTTATGCAAGATGCAGAAATATATGGTACAAGTGTTCCCCATTCACCACTAGCCACAGTGGCTTCAGCATTACATTCCCTCTGATACAACAAGCAGCTTAGACCAGCAGATAAGATAAAAAAACAAGAAAAAACAATGCACATCATCAGCATGAATAGGATAAGGCTTTGCACTTTGGGGGTTTTTCTCAGCAAGCAAAGGGAAAAGAAAATGACATTTACTTTGTAGAAGTGATCTCCATCATTTAAAAAGAGGAAGAGAATAGAAAATATTAAAATTAGGAATAGATTTAATGCAAATTGAAAATATTTTATTAAATTTTGGACAGAGTTCTTCAGAATGCAACATGTAAAAAAAACAAGGGGAAATACAGGATTATGAAGAAAAGCATAAATATAGGACAACAAAAAAAAAAAAATGTTACACACACACACACACACACGTATATATACATACATATATATACACACACACACACACAAGTATATACATATATACACACATATATGTACATTTCAATACTTACTTTTCAGTATTAGAATTATTTCATAACCTGATTGCTTTAATGTATGTACATCCAGTGAGTATGCAAACAGCAATAAAGCTGATAATTATGAAATCTGAATTCACAAGCTGATAATTATGAAATCTGAATTCACAAACAGACCAAACTACATGGTCCAGATGATCTATTATAAAGATGATCTTTTAAGAATAAGTTCTGTCATATTTGTATCCAGTGATTAGGGCTAACAGAACAACCGAACACT
This sequence comes from Architeuthis dux, assembly GCA_006491835.1. Taxonomy (NCBI): domain Eukaryota; kingdom Metazoa; phylum Mollusca; class Cephalopoda; order Oegopsida; family Architeuthidae; genus Architeuthis; species Architeuthis dux. The sequence continues at coordinate 1,805,675 of VCCN01002162.1, read as the reverse complement.
AGGCTAACCTAACAGAGGCTGGTAGTGGTAGATTTTATGAATTTTAGTTAAATTATTATTTTAAATTTTTTTTGACTACTTTTTACCATTATCTTAATTTCATTAGTTGCTTTTTATCGCAACTTTAAAGCAACTAATAAAATTAAGATGAAGGTAAAAAGTGGTCATAAATTTTTTAAATAATAACGATTTATAATACTTCAGTTAAATTATGATTTTTTTAGTGTCAATTCATCTTCATAATAATAGAAATCCTGTTAATAAATCAAATCACTTGCAGCTCCTAAAACATGAAAATGAAGAACCAAGTATTTTCAGAGTAAAAAGAGTTTCTTTGCAAATGTAAAGTACATTTAATATTTTTGGATTAAAAAGAAGTAAAAGCAGCTAGCTATGCCTCCTCACATAATTGATTTTTCATATTAAATATTATTTAAAAGTAAAAAGAAATAAAGCTTTTACTTATCCATGAATTTGGGGTACTGTGAAACTTTTTATCAAGTGTTTTTTTTTAAAGTAATGTTTAAAAATGATTATCTCATTTCATAATAGGTTAGTAAATAAGTATATCTACATTGTTATAAAAAATTGTTTGCCTGCCTGAATGAGTTGAAAGAGAAACTAATTATTTCAAATTGAACTCAAATGAATCTGAAACAGGATAAAGCTACCTTTCAATCAGTATTTTAAAATCTACTGCGTCTGCTACAGAACCATGAGGAATTATTTTGGATTACACACTCCAAGTTTGTAGTTAATGTTTAGATGATTTAATCTCCAACTTTCACCAAGTGACAGCTGAGGTATGTAAGCAGTGATGGAAATGGGTTTTGGGAACTGGGTAAATGGTAAGGCTGGGTTTCTGGAACTAGATATATACAAAGAACTGGAAATTGAGAAACCCCTGCATACCCCCCATTTCCACCACTGTACAAACTGAATTTGAAAGATTATTGTAAGAGATAGAAAGTTTTCCTTTGTAGATTCAATTTTAAGGACATAACAGCCTCTACATTTTTCTGCACTAAAAAAAAAAAAATCACCAAAACTATAATTCTATTTTCTGGCATATTAAGAAGTCAGAAATTCTACATATAAATTTATTAATCTATTCTATGAAAGATAGTTATTGTTTACTATTTTAAAATGTTGAAATTAGAGCAGAAAATTGTTCAGCATTGAAGTAAAAAGAGGACTGATATTAGAGTTTGATGCTAGACAGAAGACTCATCACAATGTTAATAGAACATGTACAAATGGACAGGCATCCATTCAACTACATCAGTTATGTTCTGTATTAATTTTATATGCCAAGTTAGAGGTAGAGCTGACAAAGTAGAGATTGATCATCAACTTTAATTGATAAACAGAAAATTTCAGGAAAAATATAAATGAAGGAAAGCAAAGATTGTTTTAAAACAGATGTCTTAATGAGAGGCAATGATTTTGGTCAATAAATTATGTAATGTTTTGTAAGTCAATCTTAAAAGGCAGTTGAAAACAATTTTTTAAAATCCCTGTTCACTTTTCTGATTTTTTTCCCTGAAATTAAAAGAACAAATTTCATTGTCAAATTTATAATTGTTGGCGTTTCAGCACAGGGCTTTTCAGTTCAAGACTATTCAGCATCAGTAGATACTTTCAAGGCTAGACAAGATGTACTCTGTCCACCCTTCAACACCTTGTGTGTAATTCACGCTAAATGCAATGTTTTTTGATAATAGTATTTTTTTATCTGAAAATTAACAAAATAGATAAAAAAACTTTAAAATATAAAATTATTTTTAAAAAATTATATAACGAAAGAATATTATTCATTCATTTGAATATTAAAAATAAATATACAAAAGTGTCCTAAAATTTAACTATAAAAAATTTATCATTCTAATTTCTATAGAATAACATTATTCTAAAATTCTTTAAAAATCAATGAGAAATAAATATATTGCTTAATTAAATAGAAAAAGACAAATCGAAATCAAAATTGATTGTAAAATAAGAAAATACTTATAATAATACATTTAGTAAAACTATAATTCAAGTGAAATTAAGCTAAAAACTATTTAACTCATATCTGTAAAAAAAAAAAAAAACGGTGTTAAAAAGAAACATTTAAAAAAATAGATTGATTTATTTTTTGTTGATAATTTAAAAAGAAAAGAAGTTTTGCTTTGCAGCTGGGTTCTACAAGATGCTACCCTTTGGTGCTGAAACAACCAAGCTGAACTGGGCCTTCCCATAATTTTTTAGCAAATAATAAAAGGTTTCAAAATTTTCATGACTTATGCAGTTAATAACATCATAAATTAATAATAAAAGAACAATAGTCCCAAAGACCAAATGATTTTTAATAATTGGCAAGTAAACAATATCCAATAGAACTTTTTGTACATTTGAAGAATTTTTAATGAGCAAGTTAAAAAATGTTGTTGCATGGTTCATTATCAATTACATAGCTTATACTGTATCTAAAGTGGTAGTAAGAAAACTGTTAATTGCAAATGGCCTATCACTGTACATTTAAAGATGTTCAAGAATTATTTGAAAATGATGTCAAAGCACATGCATCTTGAGGACAATCAAGTAACCTAAGACTTAAATCAATGGTTTCTTTTTTATAATGCTTAGATAGAAAAGTTATTTCATAATAAATTATTTTCACAACTCCATCAAAACTGATTTTTTAACAATGTCAAAAGAAAATAGTTTTTAGTTCTTCACATCATGAATACTGCACTTAGAATTAGTGAATTTTATGTGTCACTGGGATGTTTATATAGGTCTCCTTGTCAAGCCTTTAGTAAACATATCTAAATAATGGTGTTGATTTGTTCAATGTATGACACTATTTGTCAGCTTGCATAACAAAATGTGTAAGCTTTAGATATTGAAGAAAAAAAAAATTTAACTTATGACTGAACATCATTTTAGATATTTTTCATTTTCATTTATAAATTAATAGAAAATTAGTTTAAACAATTATTATGGAAAGCAGTAACCGCAAGATCATCAAATATCAATTTAACTTTCTTCATTATTAAAAATGAATTTTTTCAATTATATACTGGGTACAAAACCTAGTATGTACAAGTACATTATATATATATATATATATATATATATATACCAGCAATCAATCTTGGATAGAAAATAATTCACACAATACTAACATAAGAAATGTAATATGTTTGATGTTGCAGGTCATAAGAATTTCTGAATGGTTTTGATTCTGAGTTTGCTTCCACACCTTAAATACCACAAAAATCTGCTTGGTCATATATAAGGTGTGTGCAAATGTTCCCAGTGCTCTTTTTTGAAAACTAGAGACTGAATACACAGTTTAAAACCGTTTTTTTTTTTGCTGGAAACTTTTGCATGCACCTAATATTTCCACTTCCATCCTTCCAGTTATATATATCAATAACTCACCATATATTTCGTTGGATAAGGCAACCTTCAAATAAGACAAGACCCCAATTTCAGTCTGATGGTTTTAGCTCATATCAGTGGTATGAGTCGACCCCCAAACTATCAAATCATCTGAAGTTTAGGTTAATGAGCACCAAACAACTGATACAGTGATATACCAATACAATGAATTAAATATCTTGAATGTATTACCTGTAATAGTGTAATACCTTATAGCATTACCTGTAAATCATTTGAATTGTCAGTATGTTATAAGTGAGGCATATATGGTAAATACCATATGTAGACTATCGTCTGTAGTAGTAGTAGTTTAATGAAGGTTATTGACAGGTTTGTTTATATACCATACATGTCGTGCAGTGTTGACTGAGCTGGTGGGTGTGGCCAGTAGGTGGGTGAAGCACCAATTCAGTCTGTTGCTAGCTTCTGTCTTAACCAGTTTAAATTTTTTTATATCATGGAGCCACCAGCAAAATGAAGAAAGTATGAAGCAAGTTTTAAGTTTAAATTCATTGAAGTGGCCCAGGAATCTAATGGATTTTAGTGCAAAATAAAAATTGTGTTCACTAGAGCAACTGTTTTCAAGACTGAAGACCCCAGCAACCTTTGCTGACTCATCTTTATGAAATATTGAACAGGATTTTATGGTTAGTGTTTTTGCATATGCAATCTAGTAGCAAAGGATTTTAGAATAAACATGTCTGTAATGAGGGAAGGGCTATGAAAAAAAATCAACAGAAAACTGGTGTTTAATGTAGCAGAGACCGGCGCATTTTCCCCCCCCTTTGCCGCTCGGTTACCATCTCCAGTAATTTTAGTGCTGTGCCCGTATATTTGTTTGTCAGACATTTAATATACTGGTAGCTTAAACATTTGTTATATGGTGGGGTCTGGACAGGTTTTGGAAACCAATCAAGTGGTATTTTAAGGTCCCGGTTTTTGTATCTGGCCTATAGGACGGCCACATATTTTGGGGTGTTTTTTTTTAATTCTTAAAGTGTCGTCTTATCCGTCAAAATATACGGTAAGTACATACATTCACATATCCTGTAGAAACATATTCATGGAGTCTCATTAAAAATAAGTTTTGTCATCATTTTTGTTATCTTAAAAGAGACCCATGTAAAGACTGATTAAGAGTTTGCTATCAGATTATTGATCCGAGAATCCAATTATGCAGTCAGTTATTCATACAAAGGTACATATAGAGAATACAAAACAAGGCCAGTTTAGTATGAGTTTTTGTTGTGGCAGTTATAACTTGGTATGTACATCATCTGGAGTATTTTGTCAAGTGGCATTGAAAGATAAATGGCACCATCTTTAAAAATGGAGATTTAGCATTCCTCTTGGTACAAAAAAAAAAAAAAACATCAATTGCACCATTCCAGATAAAAAGAGAGAAGGTAAAAAAAAATAAAATAAAAAAAGTGAAACAAAAATGTCAAAAAATGAAAAAATATCACATTTATTAATTTCATTTGGATTATAGAAGAGGTGGGGTGGTAGTGATTAAGATACTTGTATTAAAAACAATTTATAATTTGTCATCTTGGCTAGAGTCCATTTTGAATATGTATGAGAAATCAGCAAGTCAACTTGTCCAACCACTGAATGAATAGACATCATATTGGATTTAAAATTAACCAGGGATGCATTCAGTTTGATTGTCTATTAAAAGACATCCATTTCATTTCCATTTTTTAAAAAGATGCTTTGATACTGTTTATTGTATAGATATGTCCAATATATAAAAAACACAAATGAAAACAACCCAAGACTTTACCAAAAGTTTCTTTAGAGCACACATCTCCAAGTGGACAATTACCTGAAAATGATAAGGTAGTTAACACATTGTTACCTAAGTGTGTTAGTACATTTTCAGCTAATGCTTTTATGATGCAAATCGTCATTTGGTTGTAGTAATCTGTCAGCAGAGTCAATATTGTTTGCCATAATGACAATAAAGTCAAAACGGTGGCCAAGTATACCAAAGCTCAAACATGTCTTACCCAACAGTTTGTCTGCAGTTAGTTTTAACATGGTTGTAATTAGAAGCAAGCCATTCATGTTTCTAGCTTGGCCATAACAAAAAAAAAATGCACAGGCACAAACATAATCCTTTAAGTTGTTTGGCCAAGTAAGAAAATTTAAATGTTCATTTCCCCTCAAGCCAATATATCAGAGAAACCAAAAAAAAAAAAAAAATGTAAACCACCAAAACAACAGCAAGAAACAATATCAATGAAAAATTAAAACTACAAGTATCAAAATCATGTAAAGTTACAACTTTTTCATCCATTAAATAAAAACAATAAACTGAAATATGTGAAACTGATTTAAAACAAATTCCAGACTATGAATTTAATATGAAAATAAAGCTGACTGTTATCTGTTGACAATAGGAGTAGTTAGGATTTCCTTTTAATACAAAAGGAAAGCTTATCCTTGTTTTTACATCAAAAGTGTTAATAGAAAGCAAGGGTATAATAATTAACTGCATCTAACAATATAATTCTAGGATAAAGTAATGGGAACATCAGCCACTAGAAAGTGGTTTTAACAAAAAAGTCACTATGTAGTAATTACAAGTTTATCTTTAAAATATAAAAAATTGGGGGGGGGGGTTTAAAGATATTTAAAATTGTTGAAAACCACAGAGATCAACAACTTTAAGATTAAAGTTGTAACTGATCACTGCTTCCAAATTATTTTAAAAATTCAAGCCCTTCTCTAAAAGTTTGGACATTTAGACTTTGAGTAAATTGGGAAAATTCCTTACTAGATTTTATTTTTATTACCATATTCTGCCAATAAAATATGTATGGGTTGGAAAAGATTTGGGAGATACTTTCAGGTGAGTACAATAAATTTTGAAACATAATTTAAGAGAATTAATTGAAAGCGAGAAAAGTAGATATTAAAGTCACTGGATAACTGTAGGGAGGGAGGGGGAGGGACAAAGATTTGCCAAAGGTGGAGAGAAGTATTTTCATGTGAAAACCAAGTCATCTTTACTGGATGAGCCATAACCCCTGCTTCATTAAACAGCAAGCAAAAGAAAGTCTAATTGAAGACATTGGTTAAGCGTCGATCTCCATACACTCCATTTGTACAAGGGTGAAAACAAAAATGTTGCACTGCCAGAGTTCTGATGCAAGGCAAAGAGTTTGGTAGCACCAAAAAGCAATGCAGATGTTGGTTTTTTTCTTCTTTAAAAAAAATTCTAAATAAAGAAATAAAAGATTAATAATATGAATTGGTCTGTATTGGAAATGGGTCAGAAACCAGTGATGCTAGATAATTGGGTGATAGTAACATGTGTGTGGCACCATCTGTCAGTGGTGCTTAAAGAGGCACCAGTAGATGAAATTGTCTGCGATTAAAGTGTAACTGCCAGCTTGGTTGAGAGGGGGAAAAAACAGATTAACATGAGAGTTGTTTTTATGATATAGTATAGAGAGAGGAGTTCGCTCGGATAGTGTAATGGTTAGCACATCTGCCTCACACGCAGAAGGATTGGAGTGTGGAAAGCTATTCATTAGGACAAATTTCTTGAGATTTGCATAGATCACTAAGCTGACACATGCAACAGAAACCGGGACTTTGTCACTGGCCAATATTGAGAGTTGTCTCTTAAGAGGGGGGAGAGGGGGCTTTACCTTTTATAGAGGGAAGAGCAGTTCTAAATGCTTGGTATGCATCCCCCTACATTGAAACAAAGTTTAGGGTTTGATCACTGAAGGAAAACAAATCTTTATGTTCAAAAGTTATATTTCTTGTTACAATAAAACCAGTTTAATCAAAATACTTCTAAATAAGTTTAATTTTCTTTTAGCAAAGTTATGTGTGCACACATATATGTGTATACACACACAAAACCATTTAATATATTTTTTTAACATGTACATACATGTATGAATGTCTGACAATCAAGATTGAGAATTATGTTATCAAGGAATGATTTGTGATGGACCTTAGTTTATCTGACATTAGTTAATATACTTTGTGTGTGTATCTATTGTATTAAAAAAATAAATGAAAGTATCATGCATTCATATCTAATAGAACATTGTTTATACTCCTATAAAAATGCAACCTTAGCTGAGTCACTGATTTGTGTGATCTTATTAAAATATTTGAGAAATGAGATTGCTTCAGTTGCTTTCTAATTTGCCAGGATACATACTAAAACCTTTCACCAAAGTTTTTAGTATGTAAGAAGGAATTGAGGTTTATAAAGATATCTTAGAGTGACAGAATATTTTTAATAATAATAATATAATAATTTCCAATAAAAAGGCCTGTAGGTGTGGACTCAAACATACACATGAATTAAAATTGATTTTATGGAATTAGATATTTTATGTGGGCCAACAGAAAATACATTAGAAACCATTCAATACACATTACAAATATGATAAATTTTAATTTTATATTTACTATAGAAATTGGGAGGTGTGGGTGGCCTAATGGCACAGAGATTGGAATTGGCAAACTAAGTTCAAATTTGCATTCACTTTTCACTGCTCTTGGGAAAGGCATGAATCTACTCCTCCCTTCCAGCTATGGGTAAATAGCGGGTAGTTGGGGTGAGTGACAGGCTAGCACTCCAGTCCCATAAAAACCCACAATTACAACAGACAATGATTGGGTCTCTATGGATTGTTTGAGAAATGGAGACAAAATTGCTTTTTATTGAAATTGCTAATAGCAATTCATCCTGGCTGTAAACAGTAGGCTTCCTGATTACAATGAACAGTCAATATTCGTGCATCTTTCAAAGACATATTTTTGAAAAATACACTGTAGCAAATATTGATTTTTAGTAAACAGCCGCCAATTATAAGACTAATTCATGAAAGGGCAGTGCTTACTTAAATATATAAAAAAGAAGAAAATCTTGTGATCAACAACCAGCAAATTTGAATCTTTTTGAAAAGCCGAGTTAAAAAATATGAGAAGAGGATTTGGTTAATGAACTATTCCTGACAAAGACCAATTTTTACAGGTTTCTTGTTTATATGTATTTGTACATTTCAATGCAGAATCTCCTGTGTCGAGTTCTATTTTATAATACATAAATTGTTCCCAACCCAATACAATTGGGAGATCAGCAATTACAGGAGTTGTTGGCTGCAGAAGTGTAGCGATAGGGGGGGCAAGAGGGAACATTTGTCCCCGGGTGCAAAATTTCCTCTGGCCTATAATGCCTGTTAATTAATAATTAAACCTTCCCCTAAGATATAGTGCAAATGCACCCACTATTGCACTGAGAACCCTTGCTACACCACTGGTTGGCTGGTGAGCTAAATTTTAAATTTCAAGTTACTCCAGCATGAAAAAGTTCATATTCATCTCTGAATCTGAAATTTTTAAACATAGCATAAACCATTTTATTATACATGTACTTATTTCTTTTTTAATATTACCAGTTTTTAGAAATTAATTTTCTATTGCCTTTTAACCTAGGAAAGCAAATCGGTAGTTAGTGAAACTCAGTTGCTGAGTAGATGAGACATTTCTCTAACTAAAGAGAAAATTGATGCAAATAAAAGTTGAGGTCAGGTGGTTAAAAGATTGTGAAGTACTGAAATATATTGTGTGCTTAGTAAGACCATAAAAGAATAAAAGAAAGGGAAAAAAATGAATATAGATTTTTGCAGTAATGTTTTCATATTCTCATTCAAATGGAATGTAGAAGACGGACAAATCTTGATATATTATACAGAAGAAATTATATACTTATTGGTACATAGAAGAAACGTTTCTTGAAAAGTTAGTCAAAGTACATTTGTTTGCATGTGAGGTAAGCACGGATAAATAAAAGATGCAGTTTTGTAAAGCACTGAATAGAAAAATTCAAAAATTGAAGGGCTTAAAAGATATTTCAGCTGTCAGAAACATTTTACATTAGAAACACACTTAAAAGACAATCTTTTTTAAATTTTCTTGTGTCTGTTGCAACTGCTTGAGCAGCACCTCATTCAACTTTTGACAAATAAACATTAACAAACTATTTAACTAAAACAGAAAAGAAGAAATACTTTTTTCCATTTAACCTTTCAAATATTCAGTTCTCTTCTCTGAAAAGTACTAGATTTATATTTTTTTTTTTAACATTACAATTAATATTTTAGCAGCCGATAAAAATGATTCAACTATAGGGAAATAGATTTTTTATCATAATATTTACACTTAATTTTGAAACAATATTTCAAATTCAAAATACCCAACTCCCTAGGAACATAGGTAAAGTAAATATATAATTTTAATTTATAGTGAAATAAAAAAACAAACATCACTTGACATTCTACTATCAAAGAAAAAAAGATTTAAATAATAATTCTACAAGTCAGGAAGAAATAGATACGATGGGTATTTAAATAAAACTTGTTTTAAGACTAGAAAGAAACTTTAACTTTTTACCTATTATAATCTAATAAAATAAAGGAGGCCCAGTTTAAACAGTGAGAACAACAACATAAAGCATGATCAGAACTACATTTGACCGTTCTGACTGACAATAAGCAAAGATACAAAATATTTTTGTAGATTCATATTTGGCAGGTTTGGTTTGAGGATAGAAGAATCAAAGATAATGATGACAATGGCTCAAACAGTGGTGACATCTTCAGAATGACAAGAACACTATGAATGATAAAAATTTTGAACAAATGAAAATATTTCAATGTAAATAAGGGTGAACATATGGGCTTATCTTCTGTACAATATCTTGAATATACAGCAGAGTAAAAATCAGAACACTGTATATAAGTAAAATACCCAACATATACCCTTGTGTGACCACTAAATGCAAAACAGAAGAACAATAAACAAGCCAGTTAAAAGGTGGAAATTGCAAAAAATAAAGCTAAGCAAAATGTTAATAAAGAATTGAAAGCTGCTGACAAATATGGTTTGCACTGAGACACAACAAAATATTTTGCACATAGTTTTGCATATTAGGACACTGACTCGAGCCAATACTTTTTCCAGCAATACTTCTGAAGCCTGAGTCAAGTAAAACAACAAGAATCATCAAGAAGACACTCAAGATAATGAGAGCCGAATACAATACGTGGCACTCCAATTTGAAAGAAAAAAAAAACCCAAGTCAATTCATAACAATCAAGAAAAAAAACATTGTAAAGAAAATGGAAGGCTTGAAATTGGAAGCGGCAGGATAAGAAGGGTTAAGAATTGAGTTATGAAAGCATGAAAACAAATATAACCAATTCTGACAATCTAATAGCAAGCTTTGCCATTCTTGGAAGAAGATATTTTAATCAGTTTTTTTTTTCAAAGGTCAAATTCAGTTGATATTTTAAGATTCAATTGAATAATCAAAATTTACTGGCAGAATTTGGGAGGCCAACTTGAATAAAGCTGAAAATTGGAAAAAAAAGAATTTCTAAGCAAGTAAATGAATAGAACATTCATTGCATTCATTTATGTATGAATTTGGATAGGTATTGACCAAAATAAAGAGAACCTGATAAAATGTTTCTAAGGAAGAAAAGAACTAATTACCAAGAGAATGTAGGATATTAAAATAAAAGTAACTCAGAATCCAGTGACCATCATTTGGCAAATAGCACCCTTAACTGAGAATTAAATTAAAAAATTTCCAACAACTGTTTTCTGCACTTTAGGTGTTGCGGAGTACATTTAAGAGATAATGTAGCAAACACCAAGTTAATACTGCAGAAAGGTGTATTTTGATTTCTTTTTTTTTAATGAACAAGGTTAACCATCTAATTATTAAAAGCTATTAATTGCCGACTCAGAACTACTGACAAAATCTGAACAATTCAGAGAGGTAAAAAACAAAGCATAGCAATGACACTCAATCACATTTGAAGAAGGAAAAAGAAAATAATTTCTTCACTGAAATGTTAGACCAGGTATTAATGAAGTCAGGCAATTTTATAACTTTATAGGGATGTGAAATAGTAACCAAAACATTAGAACTGAACAAACTCTACAGATAGTGGGTGTGCCCTATTAATTTTCCAAACAAGCAGTGATAAAGTCCTTGCTGCCGTAATGGAAGAAGCTTCAAAAACAAAAGGGAAGATTAATTGAAGATGAAGAAACTAAAAATTGACTAGGTTGACTAATGCATAATCAAGGTAAATAATAACAAAAAAAAAAACAAAAAAAAAGAGTGAAGGAGGGGGGGCTATAATTTTGAAGATATTAATAATAACCCTGCCACTTTAGTTTGGAAAAAAAAAAAACAGAGGGATAGGGCATGAGGGTGAACATCAGGGTTTCAAAATTTCATACAGGTTGTTTTCTATCATCAACATCAAAATCAAATACCATTAATTTTGTCTCTTCTGTTCCATTGCGGCTTCCTACCGCACATATAAGTTTGGTGTTGGTACAGCGGACACGCCATACCACCCCACCACTGCCTCCACTCTCCAAAGTTACCAAGTTCCGAAGGAATTCCCCAGTCTTCAAATCCCATATTTTCACAGTCCCATCATCAGATGAGGTTATCACAAATTTCTTACTGAACTGTAAACAAGTAACTGCACTCTGGTGTCGATTTGGACCCTGCAGTGTTTGAAGGCACCGGCCTGTTCGAATGTCCCAAACTTTGACTGTGGAATCAGCATTGCCAGAGACCAAAATGTTCTCCTTCAGTTCCATTCCACTGGTCAGTGACTGATGACCAATGAGTGTGTGAAGGCAAGTACCAGTTTCAACATCCCACACACGAATGGATGTATCCAGAGAGCCACTCACAATATGAGTGCCATCAAACTGTAATGAGTAAACTCTGTTAGTGTGTCCTTGCAAAGAGTGAAGACATGCCTCTGTCTCTGGGTCCCAAACCTTAACTGTGTAGTCATAGGCACCACTGACCACTCGGCGGCCATCATATTGGACACATCGAACAGCAGCCACATGTCCCATCAGAACATGTAGGCACTGGCCAGTATCAATGTCCCAAACACGAAGTGTAGCATCTCTGGAGCCACTCACCACTTTCTTTTCATGAAGATGCATACAGCGTACAGTAGATGTATGACCATACAAGGTATGGATACACTGTCCAGTTTCAGCATTCCACACCTTGAGAGTCCGATCTGTTGAGCCACTAATGATGATATTATCAGCCATCTGAGATGCCCACACACCACCAGTGTGGCCAAATAAAGTCCTTAGGCATTTACCTGTCAATGCAGACCAAACTTTGAGAGTGTTATCATCAGACCCACTGACAATTTTGCTTCCGCAAAATTCAAGGCAGGTTATCACATGATCTTCATGGCCTTTGAGAAGCTTTGGGGGTCGTATTTTTCCACATCTCCAATACTGCTCAATTTGATGCTGTCTCATGTAAAGAGTCTTACAGGGACTACGGAGCATTCCTTGTGAACGTCTTCTAACACTATATCCAAACACAAGAGATTCATCAATGCCTTCTTCATTACATTTTTTACGCCAAAGTAAGTTATCCTCAGTGAGAACCCGCCAGTAACGACAGGTTTGGGCAGCACGAAGAAGATCCTTAGGACCTAAAAAGGACAGCACATGTAGTGCAAGCTCCTTGGGCAGTAAAGAGATGAAATCACGTTGAAATTGGGGTTCAATGACTTGCATGATGTGTCTCACTTGGGTTGGTTCACATAACTCAATCATCTCATCCAATGCCAGGCAGCGTTCTGGATTGCTCCACGACTGGAACGTATGGAGCCACTGAGCCAATTCAGGAGGTGGGTTGCTTTTTGAAGGGATCTTTTTCCGAGGGTAACTCACGTTTAACATTTGTAAGTTGTGAGTACGAAGGGAGTCTGGGTTCAAAAGTTCAGTAGAGGGCCGGCAAACTTTTTTACCTGGGGTCGTCTCTTCATCTTCTTCCCAACCTGCATTAGGTTTTCTCTTCATGATTAACTTTTCCTTGTGATTAGGAATGGGGATAGGAATGCGAGATCTCAAAGAATGCGCAAAACCCAAACTTTGGTAGGAATTGGTAGATCCTGATGCAGTGGTGACCCCACTGCCATTACTACCCACTCTACCTCCTTCTGGACTAATAAAAACTTCATCATTACCTCTTCCACCATTTTCAACCGATCCCAACTTATTAGGGAATCTCCAAATTTCTGGAGAGTCTGTAGAATTATTTGTGCTGTCTCTAGATTCTGCTTGGGCCCGGGGGGTGGTTACCTTTTGGGATTCTTGACTTGTAACCTTGTCTTCGGTAAGCTGCTGGTGTGGATTTTCTTTGGCAACAAGCAGTTCTCGTTCGCCCCGGTCGAAGGTGGAACTAGTAGAACTTGAACTACTGTCCACGCTGCTGGTTCCTTCTGACGTATATTCCGCGTGGCTAATCGACAGGTCGCTGGTGCGATGTAAGCGAAGGCTACTCGAGGTTGAGGAAGACCTACCCTTGCTTGTAGAAGGCTCGCATTTAGATTTCAAAATGTTCAAAATCGGAGTTGAAGATACAGAAGAGGTAGATGTAGATGAAGGTGTAAATAATGACGAAGATGAAGTATTAGAAGTAGTAGTTGCAGTTGAAGGAGAAAACAAATTGGTGCAAATAGAGGCGGAGGTCTCCACACCTTTATCTTCTTTTGCATCAGTTGTTTCAGTACTGCTAGAAGAAGAGGCAGCCACCTGCCTCGATCGTCGTAAAGACCTGGAGTTGGAGGTTAAACAACCTAGGATCGGTTTGTTGGATTCTAACCATTCAGAACTAATCCCATTTACTTTGCAAAGATCGTCCACACAACTGAACCCTCCTAGACGTTTACGTGCCTCGACTATGCTTTCTGCTCTCCGGAGGCCGATTCTGTCCAGTGATGTAAGCTCCTCCACGCTAGCGTGATTGATGTCTATTTTCTTCTCTGCTACGGTGGAGGTATTCTTTTTTCTTCCTGCCATGTTTATTTTATGGTAGACTCGCTGCTTGGCTAGTTTTTGACGGTTACGGAGAGTTGGCCAGCACCCGACTCTCTATACGACCGCCATTAGCCATCACAGCAAAAAGATGCGTCGAACCCACTAAAAATGCCAAGTTTCCTGAACTTTACTCAACCGTCGACGCGTCCAGGACGCATAAATGACACGCGTAAGATAGTGATAATTATAATGAAGAATTTAAACAATTATTACAATAAGAAAAATGACTGGGATTTCCCAAATTGGAATTTGCTTTCGACTGATCTATGCTTTTAGTTTCGTATTCAGGGGAGCCTAGCTCTGTAGACAGCACAAAACAACGACAACAGCGGAAGTAAAGGAGGAGGGGACCCGGTTCGAAAACATTGATCTCACGTTTCGCTCTTTTGTTTGGATTAATTATTACTGTTAACATTACTGAGACTAACATACACGAAAAATTAAAATAAAATAATAAAAACATTGTGTTGGCTAGGTTGATTGTTCAAAAGAGCAAAAATATCTCCAAGTGTAGATTAAAAAAAACGTTAAGTACGCACGCGTATTGTAATTAAAAAAATTAATTAAAATTTAAAAGGTTTAAGAGTCAAAAATGACTTTTACGTGAACTACAGGGAAGCACTGTATTTTAAGGTGTACCTTCCTTAAAAAAAAAATTTTTAATAAATAAAATAAAAAATAATAACTGAGTCTGATACCTGGGTCAATGAATTTGTCATTTATTAGATCGATTGGTAGCACTTAACACAAACCTGTTGAATAGAACTATCTTATTTCAGTTTTTAACTGATGGGGAAAGGTTGGGAATTCTCAACTGCTTTTTTTTGTGGGGGGGAGGGGGCAATATTTGGTATTCCATTTTTATTATTACATGAAAAATGAAAGTATTGTAAATATTTTTTAAAGTAAAACAACACCAGGAAAGTGTTAAGAAAATTATAATTTATCTTTAGAATCAAATTAAATTGTAGATCTTGGAAAATTCCCAGATAATTTTTTTTTTTTTTTTAATAACTAGAGCACCTTGAGTGATTTCTTTTTGTTGATTTTTCTTAGTACAAAATGTCATTCACTTTTGAACAATGGGGCATAAAATATTGCTCAACAAGAAAGGTTAGTTTGTTAACTTAAACGTTCGAGTAAAACTTAAATTGAGTACAAAAATGCTGTTTGGCGTTAAACTAAATCTATTGTTAGGTGCGTAATGTAAGTACATTTAGATAAAGAATTCGGTGGAAATAATTCAATATTTATACAAGTGAACTTTCAATCAAAATCAATAGAAATTTGGAAAGAAAATATGGAAATCAGTTCTAATTCATCATTGAATTAAAATATCTCATGAACTTTCTTATGTTGCTTGCTGAAAGTAGTAAAATAAAAAATTTAAAAAACGCAATTCTTTGCCCCCCCCCCCCAAATAATTTCTTGATTAAAAACTTCAAGAAAATATTTCTGAGTTGAAAAATACCATGAATGATTTGGTAAACAGGCTTAATAGACCCAAAAAGAAAAAACCTCGCTGAGGAGAACGTTTAAATTTTAATTCATATGCTGGAAAAAAAACCCAAGTTGTGTTGGACAGGACTTGAAATATTTCATTTATACTTTTAAGGATGCGCGCTTTTCTTTGTTATTAGCACAACATTGACTCACAAGTTAACTTATTTTATTTTTTAAGCAAATTCTATTTGTCTGTTTTTTTGACAAAAAACATTTTTAAAAGTTTGAGTAATCCGATGTAATCTCAATCCTTTTTCTTTCAACATCCGACTTCATGAGCTGTTTAGTGTTTACATTTAATTCACCTTAAGATTAAGAAGTCTATGCGAATCCAACCAAAATAAAAGAAAGGACAAAGTTGCCCAATAAGACTCTCGAACACTTGGGGTCTTTTTTATCACAGCTCCTGAAAAACAGTATAACTTTAATTCTTCATTACTTATTCCTAGATGTTTGAATAATCCCACTACGCGGCACACCCAGTGAGGATCGAACTCACTAGTTGTCGCAATAGATCACCAAAAACAGCTTGCCTCACAAGACGCCCCTAAAATTGTACGTAGCTTTATATTCTCTTAGTCAGTTTGCATTCTGAAACAGCTCTAATAGCAAAGTCTCAATGATTTTACAAGCTTAAATAATTGGTTATACGTATATCAAATCAAGGGAGGTAACTGAAGGAAAGTTTTCTTTTTTTTGAAAGGCAGACTGTCGGAGAAAATGGCTACCCCGTCTGTTAGTGGCGTTGAAGTGAAGATCATTAATTCAAACAAAGTAAGCATTTTATTTATTCCACTCATGACACTGTTGATAAACTTTAATATTTGTTCTGTGTTCATACAAATATCTCATTAGTTTTGTTATACTGTTTTTTCTGCAAATTCCTTATTCTTTTCTTCTTCATTTTTGGGGTCGGGTGAAGATGGGCAAGGGGGGTTAAGTGTACTTTTCCTTAATGATCGGTAATTAATTTACGTAAATAAACTAATTTATCGGATTATGAGCATTACTTAGGAATCAAATAAAAGAAGAAAAATAGATTGTACATATATTGAGCTTTTAATCTTTTCCAGAACACTTCACAACGGACTTGATTTATTATTTGTTTAATTTTTAAATAAAATTAATTATATCTGCTCAAAGACAGCTCAAAGTTTTGTTCTAAATTGTTTCTGTTCATTTATAAAATATCCTTTTCGCTATCATCCCGTTCAAAATTATGATGATACTCAAATTTTTCTACTTCTTTAAATAATTTAAACACTAATGACAAACATTTTTTTTTTTTACATTTAATTTTTATTGACATTTATTTTTTTTTTTTTTACGAATCAATTTCAGGAACAAAGAAAAACACGTGTCCATTTATTCGATTTCTGTATTTTTCTTCTTTTCTTTTTTTAATTAAAGATAAGCCAATGATTTTCCTCTGGTTTTACATTTGGAAGTTATGGATGGGATTTTTTTTAATGCCTCGTGTTGTTTGTGACATTATGTTTTAAAAACAGTTTATTGTCAGAAAAATAATCTAAAGTTATGTGATTTATTGTCAACATTCATCTTCTGTCTCTGAACTGATTAATCATTATACTAATCGTCTGCTTGATGTGAAGTAAAAAGTTTTTTAAAAATAACTATTAGACGGTGAACTCTTAACGAACGAATGGATATTTTGTCATTTTTTATGTACCACATGGCAACCCAAGTCTTATTTTCATGGCCTATGTTAAAATCTAATTATTTTAAATAATACATTTCCTACTTTTGTTTGCGAATATTTTTAAGCTTTCAAACAAAAAAAAAATTCTACTTGTGTTTTAATGATTTTTAAAGGTTCACTATTGAAACTAATTAATTAAAAAAAAATTTTTCGACTTTAATATTTTTGTGCTTTTGATCCATTAGACCCTAGAATATTCCAGGAATTCGATTTTTTTTTTTTAAGGTTTTAGTAGTTTATTTATTTATAATGTAACTGCAATGGTAAATTGGATAGTTACTTTCCGCCCGTTGTACGGAAGTAAGGCTTCGAAATATGTTGTTACTTCCTCTTGTTCATTTCGTTAACTTCCGTTTTTGTAAATATCAATCAGTTCAAGTAATTTTTTTGTGCTTTCATTAAGGGTTAGGTGGGGGACACTAAAGTTAATCTTAACTAAAAAAAAATTTTCTAGTAGAACATTTGCAGTATTTTTTTATTTTTACCATAAATTACTTTTCTTAGATTTACAGCATTACGCAACAACTGAGCTAAAGGGGAGAAAATAACTTCAAATATAACAACACAGGGAAACAAATGATATTTTAGAGATTTCATTAATTAAATATGGGGGATTGATTGTCTTAAAACATATTTCATTTTCTTACAATATATCCTTTTCATAAATACATGAATGAATAAGTACTGAACATTTATATTGAAATCCGATAATTAGTTGATTTTTGGAAAATTTTAAAAATCTTGGTGTGGTTCCCCTGTTTTGCTGTTGTCAAATGTATGCACACACGCACCATAAACGTTTTGGAAGAAAATAGTGTACAACAGAAGATTTATTTTATCGCAAACTAAACTAGGTCAAGATTCGGTTTAGGTTACATTGCTGTGCTCGTATAAAAAAATATTTTTCTATTAGTTTTCCCTGACTATGGAACGATCCATTATTACTATATTCACTTTCTTTCTCTCTCTTCCTACTCTCTTATTAAACTACCTAAAGCATGACACACATGAACAAGTGTATTAATATATAGATAGTGGTGGTTACATGTAATAATATATAGATAGATGTTATACAAACATGGATTAGTTTATATGCAAAAATCTTCCTACCACCGCCGTAAACTACCTAACTTTCTTTTCTGCTTTTTTTATTCCTACCTAACTAAACCAGAAAATTTCTGAGATCCTTTAATTCTTTATTAGTTGACCTGTCCTGAAGTAACATTATGCTTTTGTCATTTTTTTAAAAATAGCCTTATTTAAAAAAATATATTTTGACAAATCAATGAAAATCTATACGAGAAACCTATAACAAGAAGTTTTTGTTTTTATCAAGGAATTTTTTAATGAAAGTTGCATTGGGTAGCCATTGGTTATCATTATTTATCAGTAACTTATTTTTCAAAAACATGAAATTACAGCACTGAAGAAAGTGCAAATTATAAATGTGGGTGTCAATCCAGATCTTTAAAATCTATCTTTAAAAATAATAAATGAAAATCTATACGAGAAACATTTATGTATGATCTAAATTGAATTCCTTTTTCTTCCTTTCAGGGCAAAGGGCTGTTTGCTTGTCAAGAATTCAAGAAAGGGGATGTCATATTTGAAGAAGTTCCATTAGTCAATTCTCAGTTCTTGTGGAATGAATTCTACAAATATAATGCTTGTGAATTCTGTTTAAAATCATTGGAAACAGCAGAGAAGATGGCCCAAAGACTCTCAGCCACTTCTACCCTAACATTACCTCACACACAGAATTGTCTTGTACAACCTGAACTTCAAGTCCATTGCCCACATTGTCAGGTGAATATTTCTCCTTAGTTAGCAATGCCTGAATAAGAAAACACCCCCTTTTAATTGCTACTTTCTATTTTTACATTAAATTCTTCATTGAGCAGGTTACTTACTGTAGTAAGGAATGTCAGGAGATGGCTTGGAAGCGGTATCACCGTACTTTGTGTATGGGACCATCACGTGGTGATGACTCTCATCCATTGGGCATATTACAAGCAGCATGGAGGTAGGTTTCAATTTTGATAATTCATTTTTCTGTAATTCTCTTGGCAACCATAACTATATACAGGGTGTATGTACCCCCCCCCTCCCCGCAATATTTAAAAGGGAAATAACTCTTTAAACGAAACTTGGGAGTTGCCTCCCTTAGATTTATAGTCAGCTGATACACTTAGCTGACTGTAAATTTAAGGAACCAACTGTATTTGAATTACATTTTCACAATATAGTAGCATTCAAACATAAATTTTCATTTGGCGATGAGACTTGTTTAGAACTTATATGCTTTTCTTCTTTTTTTTTTTTTTTTTTTTTTTTTTTTTTTTGGACTGTTGGTTTAAAGAGGGGTTTGGGAAAACACTGACACAGTTCGGCGCGAACAGTCACTGAATACCTGATACCTCCTAGACATTCACTGGTTCGCCTAGATTAAGAATGATAACCGTGTTGTGCAAGTCACAAACACTGTTCGACTGTCGCTTCTCCCTTTTATTGGACAGAACAGCAGGGGAAAGACCCGTATGTGGCAAGAGTAAAGTGTCAGTATCCCGGATCTACTGCAACAGCTTTTGGTTTAAAAGAGCTATCACAAGCACATCCGGGTAGGCAAATGCAAGCGACAAGTGCCCATTTCGATCGTTGAAGTGGCAAGTCCTTGCTACAGGAACAAATTTAGTCATCAGTGATGGATGGTTAATGTATATTTGGCTCTGTCATCTTTGAATTTTTGGGAATAGACAATGGAGCAACTAATCACAGTGGAAACCATTTCAACTAGAACTTTTTATTTTCTTTCTCAGAAATATTCATTTTCCTCCTGAATCTTGCAGCATCATGTTGCTGGCCAAGATGATTGCAATGCTAAAACAGGTAAGTTGATGTACACATGCATGTTTGATTAAGTAACTTGAATATAAAATTATGTCATCTGTCTTTAGCATTTTTGTTTTACTTCTTTTTCATGGAAGGATGATTATAAAATTAAAGACAGATTCCATCAGATTAAAAAAAGATATATTTGAATCCTACATGCTCAATTTAAGATTTCTATCAAATCTAGGAAACCATTGTACAGTCTTTAAGCTAAATGTTCCTAATATTGAGGTTCCCGAAAAAGGGCACTTTGTATAAATATATATATTATTTTTGTTGTCGTAGTAATATCATCATCAGCATTGGCAAACAATATTTTATAAATGTGACAGTTAATTGAATTAAACATTGTGTGGTCCCCAATCCTGTGCCGGCTGGCGTCATGGCATGTCTCTGCCAGTCGGCTACCATTTATTTATTTTTTTAAAAAACAACTTTTTAAAAAATACTACCATTTACATATTTTAAGCCAAACAATATACAAAAAAAGCCAGAATCTGACCTTATTTTACATGGAGAAGTAAAGGCAAAGTTCTGGCAAGATTTGTAAGCCTAATTGAAAAGATAAAAGTTTTTCAATCCAGATATCAAATTTTAATCAACTATGTGACTCTTGGTGGATTTGAATTTTCTCACAGGCATCACAGAAAAATTAAATTCTTTAAACTTGGAGCTTCAGGGGAAAAAACAAACATATATCTAGAATGATAGGCTCTATGAATTCATTTAAAGCAATACTTGTTTTATGGATTTACCACCTGAAGATGAAGTCTTTCACACATTTCCCAAATATGAAGAAAATGATAGGTGACTGATAACCCATCACCTTCAATTTGTTTTAGGAGCAGTTTGAAAAAAGATTTGAATGTTTTACTATCAATGATCACATTTTTATTAAATCCTTTTACTTGCCCGGTAAATATAACAGTGCTACAGTCATTGGAAGACATTCAAGTAAAAACAGAAGATCTGTAACTAGAGGTTTGGGAACTGCAGAATGATATTGTGCTAAAATCATTTGTAACAGACAAAAACATTTGGAATTTTGTTGTAAGAGAAAGAATTCCTTTCCTGAAAAGTGCTGCATATAAGATAAAACCGCTTTTCAGATCCACCTACCTTTGTGAATCACTGATTTCGACTATGAATATCATAAAATCAAAGTACAGATCTTGTCTTATCGATGAACATCTTGATGATTGTTTATGAACAGCAATATCATCCTACTCTCTTAACTATGAAGTTCGGTGCTAAAAATCACATTGACTGTAAGATTTTCGGAAGTTTTGTTACATAGGAATATAAATTTTAAAATTTTATATAAGAAAAAATGTTTTATTACTGTATGATTATTTTATGTAGGAATTAATTTTTTTCGTTCATTATCAAGTCCAACTAAAAATTTGCCTTGAGATTATCAAAAACATTTGCATAAGAATAAAAAAAAAATGTTTGGCATTTTTTTTTATAAGGCCATAACAAGTGGGGGGGAGCAAAACTTTTTGCCCAAAATATATTTTATCATCTTAGACTGCTACAATGCAAGGAATTTGGGTCCTGAGATGCTAGGAAATTCAAAATTTTCTGTTGAATTAGTTTTGTTTTGTGTATTATTATGCCCATTATTTTACAAATGTTACTACATGTTATATTGCCCATTATGTTGATTATGTCCATGTATAAACTTGCATTGATATTTTTTTTCTTTTCTTTTTTTTTCTATAATATAAACAATTTCTAAAAACTTACTGTTTGGCAGTCATTTTTGTGCATTATCTTAAATAGGAATTAAATATTATGTATGTTTTTATTACTAAACCCTAATATAAATTTGACTTGAAAAGTAAATGGCGCCTGCCGCACTACTGGTAGTCGTGAAAGTGCTCTTTGACACAAAAAGGTTGGGGACCCTTGGTGTAATGGAATAATTTTCTTTATTGTTTAACCAGAATTTTTTTTGTATTTGATAATTATGTTTAATTAAAAATCTTCAATTACCATTAAATATTCTTTTTATAAGGTTTTCTATTTTAGTTATTTAAGCTTAGCTAGTAGGGCATCCAGCTCAATATGCTAGTGGATCTGTCAGTGTGATGAGCTTGCTATCATGCTATGGTAGGCACCCCAAGTTTTCTATTTTAAAGTTGATAATTGTAAGAACATTTGGACCATGTTCCCATCAAGCACCCTAAATTTTTGCAAATCGAAAAGTATGTTGTTTTTTTTCCTTGACACCGGTGACATCACTGAAAATGTTTATAGATAGGGGCATATTTTTTTAATATATTTATAAAACTAGGAGTTTAATAAAATATAATTTGAAATTTCAAAATATACTTACAAAACTAGGATAATAAAAGGAAATTACTGTTAGTGTTACTTTAAAAAAAAGAAGAAAAAACCTATAAACATCCTATTTTTTATCAAATAATTATTTTTTATTTTTTGGAAGAAAGTAGCTTAGTAACTTCGAAAGTTTGTTAGTTTAAAAAAACAAATAAACCTATAAACAATTTGTTTTTTTATCGATTGTAAGTAACTTCGAACATTTCAGAGACAGACTAGCAACACCAGTTCAGGCTAGTATTTTCTTTGATATCAACACGCAGACTTTGTTTATCTTGGTAAAACTGCTGACATTTCAGTGACGTCACCAGAGTTTCTTTTTGATTTGAAAAAATTTAGGGTGCTTGATGGGAACATGGTCCGAGCATTTAGTTGTTTTATAGTTTTAATAGAATATTATAAAATCTAGATTATTTTGAAATAATTATTTGATGGTACTAGAATTTAAAATAGGAAAAGCATACTCTTAATATAGTCCCTAAAAAGTTTCTATGAACAAAATGAAAA
>VCCN01002162.1:1767487-1781642 GCA_006491835.1 Architeuthis dux | reverse complement strand
TTTAAATTTTGTCCATTTTGTTCAAATCTACTAAAAAGATATTAATTGTCACAATGTAATAGAATTGATAATTAGTACTAGAATATATGTACCTTCTGAGTTATTATTCATGGTTGTAAGTGCTTTTTAATTATTGGCACTTGTTGACCTTGTGGTTTTTCTCCTTTTCCCTCAATTTTTAACCCTAAAAAGAGGGAGAAAAAATTCTGCTAAATTTTAACCCCTAAAAAGGGAAAAAAAAGTTCCCTCCACTTTGGCCCCGTAAAAGGAAAAGTGAATAACAAAATCTAAAAATATCTAAATTCTCCAGAAAATAATCTAAAAATATACTACCAATTAAAATATACAATTTTTTAAACCCCCAAAAAGGAAGAAAAAAAATGAATTTTGCACAAATATACAGCCTATTTGGGGCCTAATGGAACCGTTTTCAGCGCTAATGTTCAGGGTAATGTCAAAGAATAAAAAAAAGGTGAAAATTGACTATTGTATAATAATATATACAATTTATAACTACAGTATTATTGATTTTACTTGTAAATAGATTGACTATAGTGGGTATTAAGCATGTGAATTTTTTCCAAAGCAGCTGGTTTCTATTAATATTTGCTTCTGATAATGTTCAGGTAGATTATTATTTTCATTCCAACTGTGAAATCCTTTTTATTGACAAGGCCTTTCTTTTTTTCCTTAGGCAGATGACCCAGCGGCTGTACTGAAAGCTTTCTCGCAGTTTACAAACTCAACTGTAAATGAAGAGCAGCAGATCATGCATAAATTACTTGGATCAAAATTCTGTGTAAGAAGGAAATATTTAAATATTTATGACCAAATAACATTAGTTGAAGAAGGAAAGAATGATGTCACTGTAATTCCAATTATATTTGTTCATATACTATATTTTTTATATTTTCTTTGTTTACAAATAAATTAATTCCAAGTATACGCGTTGCGGTCTCTCTTCATTGTTGATATATGTCAAAGTAAAGCCAAAGTTCACATTAATAAATGTTTATGTAATGTTTTTGTAATCACTTTAGGATATTGAAATACATACATAAAAGATATTTGGCAGCAAGTAATTTGAACACCAATCATATCCAGTAACCAACCAACTATTTGTGCTGAAATGTATAAATCAATTTATTGAAATAACTTATTTACATTTTATCTCCTTGATACTAGTAGGGATATATTTTTCTTGTCAACAAAACCTGTTGGCTTTGTAGGTTGATAAATTGACTTTTTTTTTTTCTGACTTAATCTTGGTGTATATTGAAAATGAGAAATATTTTCAATTCCAGTGTTCTAGACATTATAAATATTAAAATTCTAAAACTTCAAAATCTAAAAAAAAACTTAAAATATTTTTATGAATGTAGTTCCGTCTTGTGTATTGGTGTATGTCTTCTGATGTACATGTTACAGCTGTTTAGGCCATTTTCAACATCTTAACTGTTAGAATGTGAACATTTTGCAAGCGTTTTGTATGTGTGGGCATTATTAAATCATTTTTGATTGGTCAAACATAGTTTCAAATTGAATCTCGAAAAGAGGCTACAGTAGTGTTTTTTACCACAAAAGATGAAAGCATCTAATTTTGGTGTTACCACCCAAGTTCTTCCTTCTCTTTGCTATTTGGCAGCTTTTGGTTTTGCTTGATCTATGCATCTTTCCAAGTATGACTAAATGAATTAACAGGTCTGGTTTGTCACTCAATAGAAACCGTCACGTGACCAATGTCTTTTGGCAGCATGCCGTGTTGGGGATGATCAATTAAAAAAAAAATTGGGGGGGAAAATAAATTCCTTCTCTTGCCTTTTGTTGGGTAGTGATCACTAAAAAAATCTGAATTTTCAAAAAACAAGCATGAATGCTGCCGGACACAAACTAAGGGACCAATTTAGCATTGCAAATTGAACCATCCATTAAAATCCTATTTAGGGAGGGAATTCAAAAAAAAATTTCAAACAACAAAACGTTTTTTCTAGACATAATAAGGAGCAAATGTTTAAATTTTCAGCCCTCTAGCTCCATGTACATGTGATACATACGTAGCCAGCCAGACCAACATAGAAATTGAAGAATCCTATGTTGATGGTTTCTAATAAACACAGGAAATCTTTCAATATCTACAGCAACTGCCTCAAAGCACAAGGGATGCTTGGCACTGCCTGGTATTAAACTATGCAAATATACAAAAGCCTTTATATTGGGATTTCTATGCAGTAGCCAAAATTTTCAAAGATGCTGAAAGATTTTTGGCTTGCAATCTACTGATATAATGAACAGTGATACCCCCCCCCCTCTCTGTTTCTGTGTCTGTAATGCTGGACGAAGAGTCCAGCATTACAGACTTAAAGGTAACAATTTTGCTGGTAAAATATCTCTTACCTACCATTTAAAACAATGGACTTTTCCACTGAAAGATGTTCAGTAGTTTGTTTTCTGAAAAAAATCAAGATATTCATACATTTTTTTTTTTTTTCACCGAGATTAACTGGTGTAAAAAATAATTTGATAGAACGTTTGGGACTACAAAATCAACCCGATTTGCAATTGGGTATTTTACTTTTACTAATTACTATAAATGACAAACAATCAGTGATACGCCTGTTAGACTTTGAGAGTAATTTTACTTTTTTCTAATCTTCAGACTCAATTGGAAACACTAAGATCAATGGTAATGCAAACATTGTATGATGAACAAGTTCCACAGGTAAATATATTTTTAATATGCATTGAAATGATTATTGCACCTGCTTTCAACTCTGCTAGAAATTGTAAAGCTCAAATGTTTTTGTTTTTTTTAAGCAATTGTAATGTTTAGGGTTTGATTTTCTTTCTATTAATAAGGTTGAAAAAAGGTGCCGTTTGTAAAAAATCTAATTCTTTGCAAAAGAAAAAAGGCTATCTGATACTTGTAAAAAGTGTGTGACTTATTTTGTATTGAAGGAGTCACCACTGTGAAGTGGAATACTCATTAGACATATTAAAACAATGAATTTTCACAAAATTCAGCACTTCTGAATTGTTTTTCAGTCTACATCAGTTATAAGTTCAAATGTCAAATCAGGATCGGGTATTTTTCTCTTCAAATTCGCTCACAAGCACATGATTATTTCCCAATAATCTGCTATATAACTTGATTATATTGATGCTTTTTAAAGTAACAATGATGAAAAGAAAAACTTGTCAAAAATTATAGATTGTGGATGAGATTACCTACTTATCCTGTTACTGAAAAAGCTTAACTTTCAGAAGGTAAATATTTTATGAGAAAAGGATATTGTCATCTTATTGCATTTCTTTTCCATTAACAAATGTATTATGTTGCTGCAATGAATGACATATTTAAATCAATAGAAAAGATTTTTTTTTTTACTTTTTAGTGGTTTACTTCTGAAGGCTTCCAATCATTGTTTGCTTTGATTGGTCGAAATGGCCAGGGAATTGGTACAAGGTATGGCATTATTTGAAATTTTAGAACTTTGCATTTTTGAGATTTTCTCCCCTTGTGGGATTGATTAAGAATTTATATAAATTAAAAAAACTAATTGGAGGGTAGTTCAATAGCCCTGATTTCTAGTTAGTTACTTTTTAGACGAGTTCTGGATAATGAGTCCCTATGATATAGCACTGGTTACTAAATCATAGGTATTCTCATCCACAGTATGTTGTACTTAAATGCAAAAGACTAGCAACGATGATGTTTGTATACATTATCATTTTGATAACAGCTATAAGTTGCATATACTGATTTTGAATGAATTTCCCTATAAATTAAGTTTTTGTGATCTAGAAATTTTTGTAACTTATTAAAATTAGCCAACCAGATTTTATAAATTATTGCTTTTGAAGACAATTTTCACTAATTATACTGAATTTTGCCTTTAGTGTCATCCACTTTTTGCTGTATAAATTTGTATGCCTTTTTGATGTGAATCTTTAAGATTTGGGAATTATAAATAGGTTTGTCTAAAATTGAACTTTATTAAATTTAATTATCTTATAGATGTTTAATTTCCAAAGCTGATGCAAATATGTGTCACTTTGAAAGTGATGTTGGTTCCATTCATTTTCATCATAAGAAAGCAATTTCTCTTTGTTTTCTATTATCTGGAAGATATTAATCTTGATATGGATTTAACAATCAATTCTTTGCAAAAGCCAGATCCTCTGCTTATTTTAATCTGCCAGTGATAAAATATACTGAGAAATCATTGTTAGCTGGAGTATGTTGAACTCTTCTGATTTGAGTTATATAAGAACTGCATGTAATAGCATTAAATTGTGGCCACAAAGTTTATTCTGTTTGACGGTATTTTATATTTTTAGATGATCTTAGGAGCATTTAGTTTTAACTAACTTCATTGAAAAAGATCGCTTTTGATTGTATTGTGACAACTGTCATAGCGTGCATTTTAAAAATAATTTCATCAAAATTGGTGCAATTTTGTTAAATTCTAACATTGAAGATATTAGACAATAAGCATCATTTTGACATATGCTTTTTTTATTTTAAGAAAAGTAAAAATGCAACTCCAACACAAAAGACTGTAGTTTATAATCGAATGTGTCAAAAGTGATTTGCAAAGTTTGATGCTGGGGATTTCTTGCTGAATGAAACTCCACTGTCAGGTAGACCAGTTGAGTTTGATGGCAATCAAATCATTACTTGAGAATAATTAATGTTATACAATGCAGGAGGTTGCCAACATACTCAAAATATCCAAATCAAGTGTTGAAAATCATTTATAGCATGTTAGTCACTTTGATGTGTAACTTTCACATAAGTTGAGAGAAAAACCTACTGGACCATATTTAAATGTTCTGTTTTAGAAATAAATTGTGACGGGTATGGAAAAGTGAATACATTACAACAATGTGAATGCAAGAGATTGTGGGGCAAGCAGAATGAACCATCGCTAACCGTACAAAAATGCTGGTCTTCATCCAAAGAATATATGATGGGATTACAAGGGAGTCCTCTGTGTTCCTTCTGGAGAAGCAAACAATTGATTTGAACAATTACTGCTCTGTTAGACCAGATGAAAGTAGCAATCAACTAAAAGCATCCAGAATTAGTTAGGAGAAAGAGTGTAATATTCCATCAGGATAATGCTACTGCAGTAAATATGTCCAAATAGTTCTTCGGATGATTGAACTCCTTCTTGTTGTTAACACAACGTTTCGGCCAATCCATCTGGTGTAATATCCGAATGTGATGGGGTAAACGGAAGTTTTTAATTTCAAAGGGGGTGACCCTTATAATGTAGGATTCGGGTGTTTCTTTATCCTTATCTTGTCGGGTTTGGGTTTGTAGTGGAAGCCACATAGGGTTGAACTCCGCACTTGTCTGATGAATGCATTCAGTCAACATGTTGATATGTGCTGCCTCTTTGATTTTTCTGTTTCCAACAGCATTCTGTCAATAATCTGGACTTCCTCCCAGAAAGGAAAGTGGTCACCTTTATCTCTCCAGATAGGGTCAGCCATTCCAGATTTTTTTCTATCTCGCCCTTGATTATGGATTTTTTGTGTTCTTCAAGTCTGACTTTTTCAGCTTGTCATCCATTAAGTGCTACTCAACAAACCCAAACCCAACAAGACAAGGATAAAGAAACACCTGAATCCTACTTTATAAGGGTCATCTGAAGAACTATTTGAATGTTAATGACCCTTCTCAAAACTATAGAAAGGTAAATATGTGTCACTTTTTATTAAATTTGACTAGTTTTTACCATCATCCTAATTTTAGTTGTTTTTATACAACTTATTAATTCGTGCCACTGTTTCTATGTCAACGAATAATAGCGCAATCTGAAATAAAGAGTAAGTCTTTGGTGAGAATCAAACTCACACCCTCATTGCCAGAGGAGACTAGTTTACGCCTAGCTGCTTTTACCAATCAGCCAAAGACTTCATGAATTAGCAGAAGCTGATCTACACTTATAAACTCACTCCCCACGCCATATTTATGTTGTTTTACATATGAGATCTAGCAGTCTTTTTTATAAATCAATCTTTATTGGATGACGTAAATGTTGTTCAATAAAGTTAATCTCAAAAGTTTTTTTAAAAAGTCTTCTATTTTTACTTGATAAACTGACCCCACTTTTTATGTTACTCAATATTTGAACAATCTGAATTTATATCTGTTAATTCCTTCTTATTCTGTGCCAGTTCAATCAGCATTTGGTGTCAGAATTGTGATGATATGGATTTACCTGCTGAGGAACGTACTGCATTAGATGATTTTATTGATCAGTTATACATTGATCTAGAAAAGGGTAAGCCTGTTTTATTTCTGAAAATCTTTTGAACTTTTATCTTGTGGCTTTTTGACAAATTCTTTAGAAATACTAACTTACTCCCATTTTGACCGAATCTGATCTTCATATGGTTATATGGAGTAAATGTTATATATGCAAACATAAATAAAACTTGCCTTTTTGATTTTGATTAGTTTTTACCTTCATCTTTATTTTATCACATAAAAAAGCAACTAAAACAAATTAATAATAGTGTTACAATACTTCATCCAATAATTAGAATAAATTCAATTGTCTTTTTGAGTTTGCAGGATTTACTTAGATGGCTGCTTACTACTTTTGTACACACTTAGATGTGAAGTAAAATCACATCCACTATTTTTTTTGTGTAACTTGCTAATTGTGTGTGTGTGTGTATATGAATGCAATAGATTTTAATGACTTTAGAGAAATAAATGTTGTGTGTTTGTAAAGTACATTGTCTTTGATGTAAATTCCAATGCTATACACATCAAGTGAAAAAAGTAATTTTTCAAAACCTTGAATAAGTAATTAGAATTATTTTTTATTTTGACTTTTTTCTTTCAGAATCAGGAACATTTCTTAACTGTGAGGGCTCAGGACTTTATTCCTTGCAAAGTTGCTGTAAGTTTATTTAATCAGTTAATGTATAGAAAATCCTCTTTTTAAAAAAAAAAATTTTTATTTCATTTCTTACATTACATAATTCCATCACAGCTAAAACCAGTTTTTGCCCCCACTGAATCTTTAATCAAAGAATACCTATGCAATCATTGGACAATAATTTATAGTTGATCTATAACTCGATGAGGATTTATTTAATGAATGCAGGAATATTTCAACAGACAGATTAGCAAGTTCATAGATATTTTTTCTTGCTGTTACAATTGATTAAAGCAGCAGCTGCTTCTTGTTGAATTACCAAGTCCATTCAGAAATTCTATATTATGGCAGATTCTTAATTTTTGAACAGTTAGACCATGTATTAATCATATATTTCTAAGTTATTTTTGATTATATTTTTCATTGTAGTTATTCTATGCTGAAGTATTCAAGAGCTATAGTTCCATTTTTAAAATCTCTTCATTGAAAACACTTATATTGCAGTATTTATATTTTCATCCTATTTTCCTTCCAGGCAACCACAGCTGTGTGCCTAATGCTGAGGTGCAATTTCCTCATAATTGTCACAAACTACAAGTAGTGGCCCTGGAAAACATTGCACCTGGAGACGTGAGTAAATATGACTAAATTTTAAAATATCACTACACTTGAATTGCCTTTTAATTTGCATTAAGATCTAATTTAGATGATGCAACCATCTGTTAAATACTTATTTTGAATTATTTACTTTAATGAGGCATGGATACAGATACAATTGCAAGATTTCCTCTACAATCTGGTGCATACATTATATTCATGACACTTTTGTGCTGAGTAATATTTCAGTGTCCAATTCTTTTTGAATCACCCTGAATGTGTGTGTTTATCTATATGCCTGTGTGTATATATATTTGTGAAAGATCTATCCATACTAGCTCCATCTCAAGTTTGGAAATTCCAAGATATTCCCACCTTGCTGCTAAGAGCTACACAATCATAATGAATGTCCAAACGCAACAATTTGATATGTTTATCACAAACTAAAGAAGGCTTGTTCTCGGTTGTGTAGAATTATTCTTTGAATATTCCATTCTACAATTCATCATTAAATTATGATGGCCTTCTTGCTGCCAATGTTAAAGTTTTTCTGTAATGAAAATTCATTTATTCAAATCGTTAATCACTGCTACCAAAGGTTTAGGTTATTCATGTGTTCACACAATTATGTCTATAAACCGTTCATAGTAGAAACTTGAAATTTTGCACACACTCCCCTAAATGCTTTTTTTTTTTTTTTTGAAAATTCCCCTCCAAAATAATGTTCTAGTGGGGGGTGCAATTTTCAATATAAGCTTGTGCTAAATTGGTCACTAGTTTGTGCCCACTTGTTTTTTGAAAATTCAGACCAATTTTAGTGATTACCCCCAACACAGCATATATGGGTGGCAGTGGTTCATAATTTTGTATGATTTGGAGGAAAATCTCAATACAGAATGCTATTACTGTACTATACAATAACTGACTTTTGTAATTTATGTTCTTATTGTCAAACTCCAGGACAAAATCAGAGTTGACTTTATTATGTAACAAGGACAATCTTCACCAAAAATAGGAGTAAACCTGTGTAAAATCCCCATTCCCCTACTGTGATTTGAACTTATCAACTAGTGATCACTAGTCTGGTGTGTTACCACCAGAACTAAACTGACAAGTCTTACTTACCTCCAAAATTTATAGTAGAATTATGCAAGGAAGTAGGAGCAGAGTTTGACCCTGGAGCAGCCAGGCTTGTAAATTATAGTTTTCCTTAGATATTACATTTTCTTTTCAGGAAATCTGTGTGAGTTATTTGGATGGTTGCATGTTAGAGCGAAGCCGACACAGCAGGCAGAAGCATTTGAGGTGAATATTATTTTATTTCTTGAATGGCTATCATATAAGTAGATTAAAATGATTACTAGAATGTTTCTAATGTTCTACCAAAATGCTTTTAGTTTGATAAGAAAAACATCAGAAACTTGTTCTGAATCGAGTCTATTATATTTTTGCAAATTTCAATAGCCCCAAATTAATTCAATCTAATATGTATATATATTTTTTCTTTTAGAGATAATTATCTGTTCCATTGCATGTGCAGTAAATGCCATGCACAAGCTGGAGATCCAGATGTCACTTCAAGTGAAGAAGAGGATGAAGAAGATATGGAAGCAGAAGGAACATAACATTTAAGCAATAAGATTTCACTTGGTATAAAAATTAAATACTAATCAATTATAATTCACTGTTCTTTTTTTAAAAATATTTTATTTTGTTACTTTTTTTAAGTAAAGATATCTCGTGAAGTTCTCTATTTCAGTTAGTGAAAGTATGGTGTTTGGTCCTATTTTTGCTGGCATACATAAACTAATGTGTATAATTTGAGTAATAGTCTAAGGGCCTTGTGTGATATATCTGGCTGCATCTGATAAAAAGACAAATGTATCTAACTTTCCGAGATGGTAGAAAAATGCAATTGCTCCATAGTGGTTTATGCATTTTCTTCTGGAGTTGACTTTGTTCTTGTTATGGTGGAAAAAACACCAAATTTAGGGGAGTAAACTATTTACTGTTCGTCTGTCCTGTTAAACCAAACATGTAAGATTAACATTCCCCATCTGATTGGTAGGAGGCTCTCTTACTGACTGAGCTAAATTGACAAGTATTATACTAAAAACATTTTTATAATTTATTATATATACAAAGAGTGGCAGTTGACCCTGCAGCAGCCATGTCTTAATTAGGGCAGTGCATGTTTGGAAGGGGTCGGACTTTATGGTGTGTGGAGCAGCCTGCCATAATTGTAATTAAAAAAAGATTCTGTCCGTCATACAAAATTACGGCTTGAAAGTATTTCAGCTACTTCTCTTCAGTGTTGTCGATTTAGGTAATTCAAAGAGCAGAAGTCAAGGGAGATAATGAAGAAAGACCTTTAATTTATTAACAAACTCAACACTGCACTGCCTTGTGTACTGACTCCTATTATATCAAGTAATCATGCATGCGTGCACGCACACACACTTCAATTGTAGTGAGATAATACATTTTAGTATTTAACAATTTAGAAAACAGAAAAGTAGTTCAATTATTTTCTTTCAACTAATGACAGCAATCTCAATTTTTCTTCAACCTGAGTTTGATTTATAGGTGTAATTCTACTCCAAACTTTTGAAAATTTGACTGGTGCATCATAAGCTTGTCCATGTCAGTTTAAATGAAACCCATTCAAATAACGAAAAAGATTTTTAAAAGATTGAAAGAAATATTTTTTAATCTTCAGGTAAAAGTGTTAGTAATCTTTCAAGAGAATTCTGTCTGGTCAAAAGTTGTTTATTTTTGCCGTCTACTTACTTATAAAAATACTTTGGTCATGAGGAAGGTACATTCTATCCAGCATTTGTTCAAGTTGAACAACTACCTCTCCTTATTTTGGTCCTAACATATTTTCAGGCCTCACAATTTCATTGAATTGTTCCTCAGTCAATAGTTCAAGCTTGAGGGCTGCTACCTTTAGTGTAGTGCCTTCCTTGTGAGCCAGTTTTGCAATTTTAGCAGCATTATCATAGCCAATGTGAGGGTTAAGTGCTGTGACCAACATCAAAGACTCGTTCAGGATGGCCTCCAGACGTTTCAGGTTCGGTTCGATGCCTATCACACAGTTGTTTGCAAAGGAAACACAGGCATCTCCAATCAGTCGAGTTGATTGCAAAACATTACGGACAATGAGAGGTTTAAAAACATTTAGTTCAAAATGGCCATTGCTTCCTCCAATGCTGACTGCAACTTGATTGCCCATGACTTGAGCTGCCACCATTGTGATTGCCTCACATTGAGTGGGGTTGACTTTACCTGAAAATAAACACAAAGAATCTGAAAAAGATGTTCTTTAAACAAAGATAGAAAAGGAATTTAAATTGTAGAACTTTGATTAAAACATGTTTTTTGACCGAAGGGGCTTTTCATAAGGTGCTTAAGACAACTAATATTTAGTAATCAAGGCATCTATTAAAGTATCCTAATATTTGCTTGTGGGCCAGACAAAATCCCTTTGCGGATCAGATCTAGTTCACAGACTGTACTAAATCATTAAAGTGATCCCCCGCCCCCAATCATTCTCAAATTTAGTAAATAATAAAAAGGCATCTCTCACCTGGCATAATGCTGCTGCCTGGTTCATTCTCAGGTAAGGAGATTTCTCCAAGACCACAGCGAGGGCCAGAACCAAGGAAACGGAGATCATTGGCAATTTTCATCAAGCTACAAGCAATAACATTTAAGGCACCATGAACTTCAACCATAGCATCATGTGCTGCCAGGGCTTCAAACTTATTGGGAGCATTAGTGAATGGCAAACCTTAATAGAAAAGAAAGAAAGAAATTTTAAAGATTTTGTTTCACAAATTCAATGACTAGCTATTACAAAAATATAAATTGTTGGATCTAGTTTTTAAATTAGACATTTGTTTGTTCACAGAATTGTGCTATTGGATTTCATCACTACCTTTAGATATAGTTACAAGTAATTATGTTATCTTGATACCCTCCTTCATAAAGATAACATTTATTTTCAGGCATTCAGAAGTTTGTTTCATGGGGAATATTTTTCGTGACCATTTATCTTGTGTTTTAATGCATTAAAACATGCCAATATCAGTGATTTACTCTTACTGCACATTAAGATTTGTAAATAGATGATAGATACTGTCGGCAGTAGATATAACTACAGAAATTTCAATTAAGTCTCTGTATCAATTGCTAAGAACATTTTTCATTTTGAAGATCATTGTACATTAAATAATTTATTTCTATATTCCTTGGATATTGGTTTTATTAATAACAAAAACTGTAAATTATGGGCTTAGTTACAATAAATAAGCCATTATCATGTTTTCTACAGATTATTATTTTTTTTTAGTAATAACCAGAGATTTAACCAAAAATTAAAATAGGTAGTTAACTTGCCAGTTATTTCAGCAACATTTTCAGCCACTTTCTCAGCAAATCCAATTCTTGTATTGATTCCAGTACCAACAGCTGTTCCACCTATAATTAAAATGTTATTAAATATTACATCAGGTTGTCACCTATCTGAGGTCTATGAGGACAAGTGAAATGAATTTTAGAATTTTATAGAATGAAAGTAATTTTGAAAAACAGGTTTGTAAGTTAGGTTTTTTTAATTTTTTTTACAATATCCTCCTCAATGATTTTCTGCCTATTTATGAGTACAAGAATACCTTGATTAGTGCAGGTTTTGATGTAGTACGGTTAAGGTACTGCTATACAAATTAATGTAACTAAGTATAAGCTGAAGAAAAAACAACATTATAAGATTGTTCTACAATCCACCTTCACACACTTCCCCCTTCTCTCTGGTCGTTTCTTCTTTGCTTCTTGCTGAGCCAGAATGACCAGTATTTATGGCAGTTCCTTCTGCCTATGCTAAATAGGTTGACTCAATCTGAGTATATGATTGGCCACTTTCACTGGTGCCAAGGAGCATAGCATAGCATTTCCATTACAAAGATCTTGAACATACCAGAACATTTTGGAACAAATTAACCACACTAATCAAGTGTGTGTGTGTGTACACACACACACACACACACACAAATGTAAGAGGAAAAAGCAGTTAAATGGAAAAAATGTCTGAGGGCCACAGGATTGTAAAATGTACAAATAGGCAGAAAAGACAGCACATGCCTGATGCATATGAAAATCCTCAACAACATTGTCTTTGCTGTTCAATATTCTGTCAGTGATATTACCAAAGGTTTTGCCCTCATGTTCGGCAACAGCTATACACATTCTGGCACTTCTAGTAACATCAACTGCGTTCATGATTCGGCCTTCCATACTTGACACTAGGGACATTGCTTTCTTCTTCCTCCTGCAACTGTCCACAAGTCTTCAAACCCCACCTTGTTCCCCTGCAGTGGACCTTCGAAAGTGCCAACAAATTCATGAGGAAGACGTCCTCCTTTTTAACACTTTACCTTGTATTTATCATTTATCCCTTTAAAATCACCATTTCTCACTCCAGAAAAATGACTTAAAACAATTATTCACTGATCTTTGTATAATTTGGAAATTCAGAAGTAATTGATAATTTTCAAAAATATTTTTTTGAATGCAAACACTTATCTTATTTATTAAATAAGCAAAAATGAAATTAGGAACTATTTGAAATTTCAGATTCCATTAATTATCTATTAACAATTTCATTATAAAGTATTTTTCTGCAAAAAGGGATAACTGACCAATGGCTAATTCATAAAGCCTAGGCAATGTTGTCTTAACCCGTTCAATACCATTGGTCATCTGCTGAACATAAGCACCAAACTCTTGGCCAAGGGTAAGTGGAACAGCATCCTACAAAGAAAACAATACTTTCAGATATAAACTCATTTAAGTAATGAAAACTGACAAAAAGAGGCAGATGCAATTATTTCTGTGTATGGTCACTGAAGACAACTTTATGATTTCAATTGAAAGATAACAGTTCTAATTTTTATGGTCCTAGTGTTAAGAGTAATTTTATCTTGATTTTTTTTTTTTAAGCACACTGCTGCACTGATTAATATTTTTTAAATTGTCAGTAATCTGGTTATCAATCAGCAGATCTTTAAGGATTCTTTTGTATATTTTTGTGGCAACATTTAAATGAAAAGCTATTTTTTATCCGTTATGTAATATCTACCACTGATGAAGGATAGAATATAGGGAAAAATAGCACAGACACTATAGTTGCTCCAGTATAACAAAACTTGATTTACCTCTTCTACTAAATAGATTTGAGCAAGGGATATGTTGTAAATCTTATTGTCATTAATGACAGGCAAGGAGGCAAAAAACCACATTCTACAGAATGGATGCAACACTATTTGGTATGATAGGTGATATCTAGCAACCATGTGCCCTTTACTATTATCAGTCGCTTTTGGCTGTCTATGAAAACAAGATGTTACTTATTTTTGTGACATCGGCTAGGAGTTAATGTTGAAATACAAAATCTAAGAGTTGTATTTACTGTTAGCTGAACACAAATGTCAAATGTAGTAGAGTAAATATGTTATTGGTTAAAACAGGAGAAATATTAGTCATATTATAAACTTAAAACAGTAAGGATCAGACTAATACATAAACTATGCCCCTAAATTGAATCCGGAACTTACACCATTAAATGCATGGCTACAAACTTTGAAAGTCTACTGAAGAAA
>VCCN01002162.1:1753631-1767244 GCA_006491835.1 Architeuthis dux | reverse complement strand
ATACTTTTTTTCACACTAAAATAAAATGTTCTAAAATGACAGGTATAACACAAATAAGAAAAATGTTTCAATTATTTTTTATACATCCAGAATCAAAAGTTAGTTGGCATAATATAGTACTTTTACTATAACTTATTTATATGGCTCTGAATTTTACCAGACAAACTGCAAAAGCATAGTTACTTGCCTTTGTCTGAAAT
This sequence comes from Architeuthis dux, assembly GCA_006491835.1. Lineage (NCBI taxonomy): Eukaryota > Metazoa > Mollusca > Cephalopoda > Oegopsida > Architeuthidae > Architeuthis > Architeuthis dux. The sequence goes on along the minus strand of VCCN01002162.1, from coordinate 1,767,044 downwards.
CAAGTGTCCATTTTGGTAAGCTTGGAGTAATGAGTTTCATCAATGTAGTAAGAAGAATGGAACCTCAGCCAACACGGCCAGTAATCTTGTGCTCTATCAATAAGATATTCATATAGTGGCTAGATTACCTACTAGAGAGGAATATTTAAGAGTTGTATAAAACAAATTTTTAAAATGTTATAGTTATTTGATAGAATTCATCATAAATTTGAGATAGTTGTATAAGCTTTGCAGGAAAGGAACTGAAAATTCTTGTAGTTATTTTCTGTCTGCTCAGAAGATTAACAAATGAAAACAAATCATAAAAGATGAAAGTAACTAACTTGAGTGTGTGTCCGTCCAATTTTTATGATGTCTTTGAATTCTGTAGCTTTGACTTGCAGAGCATCCCGCAGTTTCTGCAATCCAGGTAGCAAGCAATTGTCGATCTCAACAGCAACAGCAATATGCATCGCTGTGGGAAATGTGTCGTTGGAACTCTATAAAACAAATTTCAGATTGAAGAGACGGAAAAATTAAAACGGAAACATTTTCAGTTTGTCTAACTGATTAAAGATAGCAGTATGAGTGAATATATAAGCATATCAAATAAATGTAATCATTTGATGCTCAGACATGAGAAATTCTGAAATATCTATCTTTCTATCTTGAGGATAATCATCTACAAAGAGCTACCAGAAAGTTTCTGAGGCCAAAAAAAAGTTGGAATCTTCAAAAAATTAATAAGCTAAAACATGCAGTCCCATTAGTAACCTCAGAAACTTTGCTATAGCTCTAATCGTCCTTGAGTTATGCGATGACAGACGGGTGGAAAAAATGACTTTTGGTGAATTATAGTAATCTGGAACCAACACAATATGAGAACACAAGTAGATAGCACAAAGCCTATTGGCAGGGTAACAATGAGCATCAGCTGCCCATGCATTTCCGTTGAATGGTACAATCACAGCACCTATAGTCTGGGAACTTTCCAATACCACCTCATATTAAACAAAAACTGTAAAACTTGTAATATAAACTGATTTTGACAGTTTGCAATGAAATCATTTTGAAGTATTTGGGATTTCTTAACTTATAAAGTTAGAGTATCAATGACTGATTGTGCAGCTGGCACCACTTTCTATGCTTTATTTATCCAGATTTTAGCAAACAATAGCAATAATTAAAATGAAAATATAAAAAGTTTATCACAGAATCTTGTATTTTTCTTAAAACTATAGTTTTGTCAGAAATCTTTTTATGGCACCATTTTTTTATAGAGAAATTTCACTTTTAGGGATCACCTGATTCATCATAATTATCCTTGACTTGCATTTTTAGTTTATGAATTTGGAGAATTACAATATATTAGTCAATGAATGTTATTAGATTCATATTTCTAAGTATGAAAGAAATTCATGAAAATATTTTTCCTTTTTGATTCCTGCTTCAAATTTTTATAGGATAAAATTTTAAAAATAAAACTGTCAATTTAAAATTCTCACTAATCAAAAGGATTCTTTAGTCTTATTACATATTTTAGGAATTGTTAGATTGAATAACTGTCAAAAAGTAAAATATAGCCTATTATATCTAAGAAGTCACAATATCATGAAGATCTTAACTACAGTATTTCAGATCATTTTCCAAGTGGGGTCAGCAACAACATAGTAGGTTAATAAATTATTTTTTTATGATATTACTGGATAATGTTAAAGAATTTTAATTAAGTAAATAAACATTTCAGCTATCCTTTTTTTTTTTTTTTTAGACGACACAATATACCTATAAGTGCAATCAATCTGAGAAAACAATCAGACATGATGCTGACTTACCTGGCTCATATTGACATGATCATTTGGATGTACAGGTGTCTTACTACCAAGCTGTCCTCCCAGCATTTGAATGGCTCGGTTGCTGATCACTTCATTTGTATTCATATTGGTTTGTGTACCTGAACCAGTTTGCCATACAACCAGAGGGAAATGCTCTATCAAACTGCCAGTGCTCACCTAATTATAAAAACAAACAGTAATTGTCTGACTGCTTCAGTAGAATATTAAAAGAATGTTATCTTATATAAATGTGTGTTATGTATGTCTGTGTGCACTATTAGATAAACAAGCATTGTAGCCAGAGGTATTGAATTAAGATACCCCTAAATTGAGATAACTTAAGGAATACAACAAATACTTTGGGTGATTTGCAACTGAATAATAATAGTGTGGGTTCCGTGTTCACATAAGGTCAAAAGATTTTGAAGGTCGGCATTTACCTAAAGAACAATGAATAATAAAACAGTACTTTTTGTGTGACTAGAACAAACAATGTTATAAATATACAGATTTAAAAACAAACAAAATAAATTTTCTGATGTAGCTGATTTTTGGTAAAATGTTTTGACAGCATTCACGATGAGAATAGAGATTTTCATCGCAAACAAAACCAGTAAGTGAAATTTTCTTTTTAAATATTTTTTTAAAGAATTTTTCTTTGACATTGTATTAAAACATGAAAGAATCTAAGTTATTTTGTATGACTAAAACAATGTTTTAAAAATGAAGATAAAAAAACCGAAATAAATTCATGACTTTTTAGTATACTAGGTGAATAACTGTCCCCATAGCAGGAATTCGGCTACTAAAGGAAAATTTCTAAAAGATAATTTGAAATAGAAACAATTATGAAAGGCTGTTAATTATTTTCATCTAGATTCGTTAGAATAGTTATACTGTCTTGTGTTTTATAGTTTAAATTTGGTTTTTGCAAACATTCTAAGCACAAAATCATGGGAAAATCCAAACATAACTAGCATTCCAAGGGAAATTATGAATCACTGCCACCCTATATGCTGTGTTGGGGGTGATTAATTAAAAAGTTTGGCTGTGATCACTAAAAAATGTCTGAATTTTCAAAAAACAAGCAGGCACAAACTAGTGACCAATTAAGCATAAGCTTACATTGAAAATTGAATCCCCCCAACTAAAACACTATTTTGGAGGGGAATTTAAAAAAAAAAAAAAAAAAGAAAAAAAGAAACATTTTCCCTACTCATTGAGGGAATTGTGTGTACACATTTTCAAGTTTCTACTATGAACGGTTAGGGCTGGGTGAAGTCCGGATACATATAAATGTGTGAACACATGAATAACCTAAACCTTTGTTAGCAGTGATTAACAGAAGAGATACTAACCTCCATAGCAGCATCTTTAATAGCAGCAGCAAGTTTAGGATCAAGACCAAATTCCTGGTTTGCAGAAGCAGCAGCAGCTTTCAAAATACCCATTGCTTTAATTAAGGCAACCTAAAAAAAAAAATATATGATAAAAACAATTTTAATTTGTGGACACATGTTAAAGACAAAAAAAAATGGGCTTTCCTGTTTCTATATGGCTGCCGCTTCAGCTGTTTCTGATAGCGGAATCGATTCCTCAGACCAGCATTTTCAGTTTTCTTCATTTTTTAAGTGGTCTACTGATATCGGGCATTTCATGTGGTTCAAGAGACTAGTGTTTTTTGTTTTCAGCTTTTTTTTTTATTCAAGCAAAAGCTTGATATGAACAAATGATAAGTTAGGGTTAGTGTTTTTTTTAGAGTGTTGGTGTTGCTATTTTTAGGGTTAGGGTAATAATGTGAAATCCAGTATAGAATATTTCTATATAAAGTGGAAAATGTTGCAATTGTCGTCTGCTTATTTGACTTTAAATTTGCTGCCCTCAGCAGCAACCAACAACTTGGCCGATTCCTCTATCAGTGGAATAGGCAGAGTTGTCGGCAGCTGAAGCGGCAGCCATATGGAAACAGGAAACATCATGATTGCCAAAAAATGTATCTTAACCATTCAAGAATGGCAAGAATCTGTCAAGAAAAAAGTTTTCAATCAAATTTTTCGGATTATACACTTGACAAAGGTTAAAGAATGGTTCATCCGAAACATTATAGTAACAACATCCAGAACACAAAGATGGAGTTTAATTGTACAAACTAAATTTTGAACGTTAAACCACCCACTAAAAATAAGACTTGGAGAACATCAGAAATATATAATCTGAAGAAACTTCAATATCAGGTATGCCTGATCATGTATGGAGGGAGTGGGGCACAGCAATGTCTATGGAATGAAGTCACAATAATAGATAGGGAACAGCATTGAAGAATAAGAGTTGAAAGAATCAGCACACATACTATGCTCAAATCATTTGGTTAGCAGGCCAAGCATAGATATGAATAGCATATAGGAGCCATAATAAAAAAGAACACATAACGCCAAAAATAGGACAGCTTAGTTCACTGGAAGGTCATGGTTTGTGTAGGTCAAGGGAGGGCAGTTAGAAGAGCTTGCAAGCAGAGGCACTGGTGCTATGTGGAGTGGAAGCATATGCTCCCTCAGAACAAGGTTCAACATTACTAAATACAACAGACACCCAAGGAGAGCTGGAGGGTATATTGTTCAAAACATTATGAGTGAAATCTGACACTCACATTCCTGCTGATGCTGGGCCAACCTGGCATTTCCCAACTATGCCCTATTACTAACCTTTTGGCTGACTACTGTGGAAAGCTGGTTGCTCTGTTATGTGTATTCATTATCAAAAACTACATTATCTCACATATACATAAATATGACTTGATCACATGCTTTGCACCATGTTTAACATAGATGCATTACATTGACATGTACTATGAACTTCTGAGATCAACCCATGCTGTCAAATATATTACACTCTTTCAATCAACCTGACAAGACACTTTTGCACTTTCAAATATCAGTATGAGTACTGAATATTATCAATAATATTAATCATTGCTACCCACAACATTGGTTTTTGGGTTTAGGTATTCATGTGTTCAGGCATTTATATCTATCTGGACTTCACCCAGCTCTAACCGTTCATAATAGAAACTAGAAATTTTGCACGCGCACACACACCTCAATGAGTAGGGAAAATGTTGTTTTTTTTTAAATTCCCCCCTAAATAGGGTTTTAGAGGTGGGTTTAATTTTATCTATCTAAGTATCCGGACTTTGCCCAGCCCTAACCATCCATAGTAGAAACTAATAATTTTGCACACACACACTCCCCTCAATGAGTAGGGAAAATGCTTTTTATGTTTTTGAACCCCCCCCCAATAGGTTTTTAGTGGGGAGTTCAATATGCAATGTAAGTTTATGCTAAATTGGTCACTAGTTTGTGTCCACTTTGAAAATTCAGACCAACAAAAGTAACTTATTCATTGATCACCCCCTTTTCCAACTTTTTAATTGATCACCCTCAACACAGCATATATGGATGGCGGTGATTCACAATTTCCTTTGGAATGCTAGTTTTATATTTGTTTTAGGACCGCTGCCAAATTTTTTCACAGAAGCAGACAACTGTCTTATACCAGTAACTACTAATATTTGTAAAGTTTTCTGGTACAAGATGAGATTTCCATTACTTTAAAAACCCAACATAAATTTTTGCTATTAAAAAATTCCTTTTAATTCATAATGAGATCACAAGAGTTCATTGAAATAAGACATGGGCATCATCAAATTCTGAATAACATGTGATTTTCTGAAAGCCCCTTAATAAAACAAAAAACTTTAAAAATGATATTCACTCCATGTAGTGGAGAAAATGAAGTCCGACTTCCTTGTCAAAAAAGGCTTCGAGCATGCACTTGCCACGATTTGAAATCTAGCAGGGAGAAAAAAATACCAGTGGCCCGGAGAAGGGAAAAAGACAAGCACTGCCAATAACCTGTATGTTGTGAGAAGAGTTACTATAAAAAAGCATGGCTTGATGAGTCTGGAGTAGCTTCTTGGACTTTGTAACGAGTGTTGATAGCAGTGACTGCTTACCAGTGTTAAGCAAGGAGGTGTCCCATTGGAGGTTTTGTTCCAGGGTTACAGCTTGATGTGCCATTTGGTGACTTCTTGCACCGACCTGTGTCAGTGTTATTGCCCCCCCCCTGTTTTCTACAGTTTCTAAAATAAAATATATACACATGCAATTTCTTCATTATGCTTGACAGTATATTTTTCCTTGTAAAATAAAGATAAAACTTACAGGCATTCGTTCACTTTCTCCACCAATATCGAAGTTGGACAAACTGCGAGCAGTGACAGCACCATATAGCTTATCTGCAGGCACGGACATAGGGCCAAAGCTGTCTGTTTCAATACGCACATTGTCACTCTGTAACACAAGGAGAAATAAAATTTTATAACTGGAAAGAATATTTAAAAATCCAAGTAAAATGCTAACAATAAAAATATAATCATTCTAAATCATCAGACTTCTTCATTTCATCACTGAGTATAAAGGTCTATTGGCAATCTTTCGCAATGTCGAGATAACTGATTTTGTGATGTCATCACTGAAACTTAACTGCAGAAGAATGGAAAGCATAAAAAACTAGAAAGCACTCAGGCAGCACAATACCTCTACCAACACCAGACACTAACTGAATTGAAAAAGATTCCTGGATCCGGCCCAAAATTTAATCACTTCGTTAGCCCATGGTCCACCCTTCCACAAAATTCCATTGAAATTCATTGAGATATCATGTGGACAGACATGAGTTTAAATGTTGACCTCATAGAAATTTGATTCAAAGTTAATTTAATGATTAATTGACTGGCTATGCTTTCCTTACTTACCCATGAAATCACAAACGTCGCGAGATTTGAGAGAATCCAGGGGAGGCTACTCCGATTTTGTTCTTGTCATCCGCATAGAAAATATTCTTGCTATCATTAAACGCCTTATTAAATCTTACTGCTTACACCAGGAAATAATTTGACGATATATATATATATATATATTTTAGCAACCAATCTTAATGTTGTTCACCTGCGCATAGTTACAGAATAATTTAGCAGCCTTAACAACGAAGGCATCATGCCACCTGTTACTCAGCGTATAAAAGATTCCTTACAATATTGTTCTATTCTATGAATATTGTGCTATATACACACACATAATAACGTTATAATTTTTAAAAATGATATTCAACCTTTATGTACCAATGGAAATTCTTGCTATCAAAATCATTAAACACCTCAAATCTTACTGCTTACGCCAGAAAAGAATGATGTGACAAGCTACACACACACACACACACACACACACATATACATATAGCTCGACTCCATAGGCTAAGCCTATATTTCATATTAAATAAATCTAGGAACAAGTCAACCATTATTGATTCTTGTACTTATTGATATAATTTGAGTTACCTTCCTCTGGAGGTAATTCAAAAGTCTGTACGTAAAAATTACTTATAGACTGAAACCACAACAAAAAATTACTTGCGGAAAAAAACTGATTTTTGTTATTCAAGTCATCATGCATAAAAAGTATGAACTACTTTGAAAAAGAAAAAAATGTGTCGATATTTTTCTCAAAAAAAAATTTAAACGGAAGTAACCAACATACTTCAAAGCCGTAGATTCGTACGGTAGTACGACGGAATCAAAGTAAGGGTCCAGTTCAGCATTATTGTAAATAGAACCCTCTAAAACCTAATTTTCTTCTTTTTTTCCCCTCAAAACTGACACTTTTCCAAAAGGTAATGAGGTCTTATTGATTAAAAGCACTTACTGGTAAAACGAAACTTAATCATTTTTTTATTTCACCTTTTTAACTGTAGGCATATAACTAAAACTTAATTATTCTCAGAAATTTAAAATTATCTGAAAAAAATAAAAAAAAATAAAATGAAGGTAGAACTGCTTTTTCATCGCATTCGTAAAACATTTTAACAATATCAAAGTAGTGCTTAGATTATAACCTCCATAAGGGAAGCAACCGAATACTTCAGAGCTGCAGTTTCGTAGGACGAAGGAAAGTAAGGATCCAGTTTACTACCATTGTAAATAGCCCCCCCCACCAAAAAAATACTTGAAAAATTAATTTTCTAAAGACCAACAAATTTCCGGAAAAAGAAAAAAAAGGTCTTATTGATTATTGCACATAAATTTACATGAGAAACATACATTTTATTTAATTAGCCATTATCCGAATCTTAACCAAATAAATAAAATAAGACAAAATTGCCATTACAGTAAAGAGACATAGAACTACTTATAAATACTTTTTGCTGAAAAACAAAAACAAATTCTAGGATAATTCGTACACTTTTCATAAAATTTATTTTAAAATGTTTCAATCAATTGGACACTTAACTAATTTTTTCTGTACACCAAAATTCAAATAAAGCCTACCTAATAATAATGGGTAATTAAATTTAAATTACTAATCCGTCAATAAATTCCACACTCGATTGCAAAACTGAACACGTTTTGTTTTAGTTTCATGATTTAACTGCATTATGATTTGTATTACATTGGCCAAAATGTGACGTTAAAAAATTAATTAAAATAACAACATTTGCATTTACTGAAGATCAACAAACTTTAGAACATTTTTAGTGTGGACAAAAAAAAGTATACAATTTGTATATACAAACACACATAACATAACAATCATATTTACACAATATCTTAAAACCTTTGCGGTGGTGTAATAATAAACATAATTCTTAAAATCATTTGCATCTGTTGATAGCACTTACATACTGACCTTCCTTAAAGACAAACCATGGATGGAAAAGCCACTTTAGTCAGTGCCATTGCCACCTGTCATTGGATTACCTTTCTGAAGATAAAAATGATCGATGACATAACGATAGATTTAAGATTACACGACATTTTAACACCCACATGGCTGCACAACACAAAACGTGCACATTTATTTTGTTTTTCTAAATTCAACGACCTTCAAGTAGCACATATAGCTGGTACCGAAATCAACAATAAAGCACAATGTAAATAAAAAGAAGCAATTTACCATATTTGTTTGTGTCGTTAAGGACGACACGCGTATGTTGTTATATATTCTTCGCGTAAAGCCACACCTGACCAGTTGTTTAGTAAGCGCTCTCGAAGAGCGGATTAGGCAAGAGACGGTCATTGTTGGGACAAGAGTTTTCGGCTGTGCTCGGCAAAAGTCGGAAATTGTTCTGGTTGTCTACCCATGTCTTAACCTAAATTACCACCACTGCCACTAGGTGTCGCTCCAAACTGCCGTTGCTAACAGCGGGAAATTTCGATATGGCGTCGGCCACAAAAGGTTCAAAAACCTCTGGGATTTCTAAAAAGTCTTTGTATAAACCGGCACCGAAAGAAAATATCAAGGCCAAACGGACTAACAGGTATTTAAAATTGTTCATTTGGATATGATCCCTTTCTTTGTGTTTGCAAGTCTTAGAACTAAAACATGAACGTTTCTTCCTCCTCCTCCTGTTGATTATTTTTATGAAATGAATAGTAAATAATATGTCCAAGTTTAAATAAAACACCTAACATTCAATTTGTATAAAGAGTGGTTTCTAAACTGGGTTATTTACAGTTGACAGTGTGACAATTGTGTAATGTGCGATAAAAGCTTTTTCTTTTTACAAAATATTTTTTTCCTCCCTCAAAACTATATTTCTGAATTTCATTCATTATTCAAATTTGAATTAGAATTACTGATTTAAGATTCATGGATTGAATGAATCACTTGAAAACGTTGTTTTGTGAAATCTAAATCGGTTGGATTTCATGTTTGTTATTTGTGTTTAAATAAAATACTTTACCTTGTTCTTAACAAATGTTACTCCATCCATCCCAAAACACATTGTTAATGTTAAATAAAATGCACATATTGTGCAAGAGAGGGGCCACGGAGGAAAATGTAAGAAAAATACTCTGATACTCATCGGAGTAGTAGAATTTATTTACATCTCGGTTTTCTCCATCCATTTTAGCAATGTTATTGACTCAATCAAAACAAATGTCTGATTGTCGATGTTCATAGGCTATACTCAGAGATTGTCATCATTGTCATTCTTTTGCTGAATTTACTGTTTTCAACTATGGAAGAACAGTTATGCCATATTAGACTTTTAGGATGCGTCCAAACGCATCTCAATAAGACACTTGTCGATCGGTTACAACGTTAAACAACGGAAAGGGGTATTGTTTTATTTACCAGTTGCTATTATGTCAGAACAGGTGTGATGTCATTAAAAGTACATCTATTATGATCATTTTTTTTATTTTTTTATTTTTTAACAGCTGCTCTGATGTCATAATAGGTCCGCATTTTTGTATTTTAAAAAACACCAAAAATGGCCATTTACGATTTTTATTGAAAATAATACTCGCAGAATATTTACATATCGCAATTATATTTTACAAGTATGAGAATCAATTGACCCAGAAAGACTACTTACTCTTCTTCCGCCTCCTGCCTCTACTACCACGGATGGTGGGAGCATCGTTGAACTTATGGTTCTTGTTTTGATTTAATTTTTTAAAAATCTCTTAATGTATTCCACAATTACGGTAAGTTTACAGAATTCCTTAGGACTCATTTTGGCTATAATTACCTTTCCTGTTTCCAAATGGCGGTCGCTTCACATTTTAAACTATTGGCGAAATTTTCTATGGAAGATCATATCTGTAAATTTCTTTTGCTTTTGAGAAAACTTTGTTTTTTTCGGCACTATATTCAGAATGCTTTACTAAACCCTAGTCAGACAACATATAGAATATACAAGCATTATCTGGTCTCCACTCACCAAGACATGTTAGGTTATAGAGGAGAGCTACCAAACTGGTGCCACAACTAATAACTATCTACAAGCAAGAGGATATGACTAATCCACTCAATTGTCGCCCAGTCTCACTCACTTCGATATGCTTCAAATTACTTGAAAAATATCAAGAAATGTTATGAATCACTCTCCACACACAATATACTCCTACAATGTCAACATGGATTTAGGTCAGGATTCTCGACAGTAACGCAACTAATTGTTGACAGATCTGAGATAGATTGTGTCCCAGTCATTAAGTGAACTTTAACAAGAACTTTGCTTTGAGAAGTTATTTTTTTTTCCATATCCGATGCAAAACTGGAAAGTTTAATAAAAGTAAATGTACAATATTTATTTATAATTTGTTCTGAAAATTATGCTTTAAATGTGTTTATAACATTTTTAGCCATAAAATTTGCTGAAAGTGGAAAAGATTCACACTCTTCAATTGGTTTTACAGGTCCATTTATTTATTTTTCTTCTTTTTATTTAATATTAAAGAATTAATCTGATATTTTTCAGTTGTATATAACAGGCTATAAGGGTTCAAAGGACAGTTATTCTCAGAGTAGACAAAACAAAAAAAAATATTTATTTTGCCTAGAAATTCATAAAACTGCAATTTGTTAAAACATTAACAGTAAAGCAAATTAACTACCAATTTTCTTATTAACTACCAATTTTCTTATTAGTTTAATCCCACCCCAACTAAACTAAACTAAATCTGGTTTGTGTAGTAATATAAAGATGTCTTTGATTTGGAGACACTTCATGGTGATCGAAAATAGGACATTGGTTGTGGAATAGCAACAAACACAGCATTTATGAGAAAAATATCATTCTCTTTTTCTTAGTTTATTTTTTCTTCTCATGTGGACAAATTTAGAGATCGCCAGGTTATCGCCTTACAAGATAACAATGTTCAATTGCTTTTTTTTTATGCGTGTGAGCTATTCATGAATTATGCATGGAAGACTAACAGAAAGGCACGTCCTGGGGAAAAAATCGAAACCGTCTTGCTGTTGGGGTGATCTGCCTTACTGTCTGGGTGACCCCATACTTATTTGGCTAAGCCACGCCCCTTTTGGTAAAAGGAGGGGGACGTCCCTTAATTATTTCAAAAGGAAATTCGTTATACACTCCGGTCAAATTTTGATGGTGCCAGCCAACCTCGCACACACAGCGTGTGGGTGTGGTCAAAGGCTGGCGCCGCACTGTGTCAACATGTCACATTCTGCAGGGGGGCAAAATCAGTTGGCACGCATGTACACACAACCCCTGAACCTGGGGTCAAATATCAGCCTCCGTGCACACCCATATTTCGTTCCGCTACACTTGATAAGGCCGATAAAATTCACCGAAAAGATTACTAATGGAATAATATCACCAAAAGCCTATGTACAGTTAAAAGAATAGAAGGCTATATCTTCAAAAAGGTGTAATTTTGATCACGAACTACAAATAAAACTCCCATCTGTATGAATGTATTAACACTCAGCAAATCGCAACATAAATAGTCTCACCGTGTGAGGATATTTCTTTCAACTCTAATATCGACTCTTTTGTTGTAATTACAGCAGCAGAAGAACCATGGTTATGCTCATTAATTGTTTTTGTCGCTACATCGCTCTCAGTGTGAACTCTTGCTTTGCAGGGTCGTACCACGCATCTCCAATAAGATTTCATGCCTGCAGCATTTTTCTTATGGAAGTGATATCTATGATTTCTATCCTCGACAAACATGTTCCCACCTGTGCTTGATTTCAAGAACTGTGACGTAGCTTAGTTTCTGGAAAAAGAACACTGTTCAAAACCTGCGATGTTGTATATACAATTTTTTACAGCATTTAGCAACATTTGTCTTGTCTCTGTAATAAAACTAATAAAATCGATTTTTCAAGTTACTCCTTGTTAATAAAACAAAGTTTTTGAAGAAGAAAAAAATTATACAGTTTTTAAAAAATGTTATTAAATACAAAGTGAAAAATAAATAAATGTACCAGTAAAACCAATCTAAGAAGTGTGTGAACAGTGCTTAACAAGGAGACTGAGGTTGGTTGGTCTAGACAGTCACTACTTGCTCACATATCACCTTCCCAGTGAGACAGGGGTTTGTTTATAAGTAGCTTGGGACACATATGTCCAGGATGCAAATGTCCTAATACCAACTCATTAACGTTATAGATAACATCACCAACAGTCTAGATAACAATCATAGAATAGATTGTATCGTGACTGATTTCGGTATAGCCTCAATAGACCTTTTGTAGGAAGTTCGGCGGTATGTTGACCATTATATTGAATGCACTTCTCCAGTTGATCCAGAGTTTGGTTTGGTGCGGTACACCTCCTACTTCGACCACTCACAGGGCTTTGTACATATAATTTCTAATAGGGAATTAATTCTCACCCACCTTGTATTTTGCAAACTGCGCTATATGGGGGGGGGGGTTCCTGTACCAATATAATAAATGTCTTTGATTTGTGCAATATATGTATATGTTTTGAACAGTAAAAAAAGACACTTAAACATTGGTATAATAACAATTTTATCTTTTATCCCAACCGGTTCTGTCTGACTTGGCATTTTCAGAGGAAAATTTCTTTGTGAAAAAAAACCAAACTTTTAATCAATTGTTCCTTTTGAAGGATGTTCTTTTTGAAAAATAGTAAAAAAAAAAACGCTGCATTTATTTTTCATACTCATGTTATTAAGGGAAACAAAACGCTATAAAGTTGAGGTAAAGCAAATATAAACGTTATGTATCTATAGCAATGTAACTTGTTTTAAATTTGA
>VCCN01002162.1:1704433-1719288 GCA_006491835.1 Architeuthis dux | reverse complement strand
CACCTGGAATTTAAGGTATTGCATGTGTAAATGGGGTTAATGTAGATGAAAGTAAGTCTTAATAGTAAATTAATAGTGACAAGAAACCTGATTTTGCTAGACTTGCGGTCTGCAAAGCATATTAAATTTGAGTCGAGTACGGATTTCTTATGTCCTGAAAGCTGGTTATCTGAAAGACCAGATAACCCATTTTCTAGGAATAAAAATCTGGATGGTTTCAAATGAAAATTGAGTCAAGTGGATTCCACTCAATGACCGTAGACGTGAGTGCAAAATATGTATGAGTCCGTTACACATGTTTTTGCCCGTTTTATTATTGTCCAAGTAATCCTGGGTGTCTTATTCTTATCCTTCAACTTCCAGTAGTAAGTTGAGAGCATGGTGTCTGTCTTTCTATGTGTGTTTTTGACAGATGCTTTGTGATTTGCTAGTCTGGTTTTAAATTCTGGTTTTGTTAGTCCGAAATAAGTGTTTTTTAACTAGTTCTATAAATTTTTTACCTACATTTGTTTTCACATGTTTATTGAAAGGGGGAGTGAACCATAGTATTTTCCTGCTTCTGTTATTCCTGGTTTTTTTAATTTCATTATTATTATTTTTTCCCTGTTATATTTTAGTTCAAAATTCTTGTATCCACTATTTTGTAGTGCTTTAAAAACTTTCCTGTTAGAGTTGCTAGTTAGTCTTTTATTTATAGAGTTGGGTATCTCTTATATATATGTATGTCAGCTCCAGAAAGTTTCAAGTTTACTACAAGCGCAAATTTTTCACTGAAAGATTTCTGAAGCTTCCTGATCAAGTGCAAAGCATGTGGAAAAATAACCCTCAGGTTTTGGAGATGGAAAATTGTGTGTGTGTATGTACGCAGGCCCCCAGGTCGTAATTTTATCAATCCTGACCAAATCCAGTTTTTTGGTTACAAAAAGTTAAGGGGAGATAATATATCATTTTGCATCAATCACAAACAATGACTATCAGAATACACTTTTGGCGGCCTTTAGTTAAAGCCAGAGTCTCACTATTGTAGCAGTGGGGTCCCTATCGAAATGTGCCTTTTGAGGCCTTTAGTTCAAGCCAGATTTTTCCGTAGGCTTGGAGCAGTTGGGGCCCCACTGCTACAATAGTGAAAATCTGGCTTGAACTACAGTTTAATAATTCTCAATGTAATAATGCATAAAAATCAAAATAACAAAAAAGTTCATCTTTTTATTTACTTTCTTTGGTTATTTTTAAACATTTAGCTTTTTTTCTTTCTTTTCAATTTCAAATGATATCATCCCGTTTTCAATTTTGAACATTATTATGATTGTATCTTAATTGTTTTCCTTGTGAATTTTAATTTAATTTGAAAATTTCCCGTCATGAAACACTATCGTAACAGTGGGATCCCTATCGGAATGCACCTTTTGCTATAGGAACCCCACTGTTGCCATAGAGAAAACCTGGCTTGAACTAAAGGCAGCAAAAGGCGCATTCCGATAGGGACCCCACTGTTATGATAGTGTTTCATGATGGGAAATTTTCAAATTAAATTAAATTTCATGTAGAAAACAAGATACAATTTGTTTGGTCATGGGAAAGTAAGCAGCTCATTGAAATGTTCTTGATGTTTGTGCCATCTCTGGTATTTGTGGCAAAGAAGTGGAAATGGACTAGCCCAGAGACAATGGCCTGCTGTCTGTTTTGTGGAGGGTCCGGGAAGCAAAAGCCGAATGATCAAGTCGTCAACAGATGTAGACGAGGTGGAGCTTCGGTGGCCTGTATGTGGAGTGCTAGCAACCCAGATGTGGCAAGCTCTTGGCTATAAAAGGCCAGGCGGCGACAATTCGTATGTCCATTCTAGGCTTGCCAACAGAAGCCACGTCGGAGTTGTACTGTGAATTATTTTGTAGCATCTTGGATTTTGTAACAGTGGTGATAACTTATTGGTGATAAGCGAGGAAGTGTCCCTTGAAGGAATCATTCTGGTGCTGCAATGTTGACGTGCCATTTGACTTATTGCATCGAACTGTGTCAGTGTTTTCCCCCACCCCTCTTGGATTTCATTCTTTTCTTGTCTTCTTTTATCCCTTTTAATGTGCTTCAAAGAATCAGACTTGTGGGTGTGAAACACCAGAATCACCTCATCGTAGTCTCTGGTTAGGAATTTCATGAGCATCCAATGGTGTGAGACATGTGTTCAGTCTCATTTTGAATACTGGGTTCTGAACAGATAGGCCTGGTTTTACGTATTTTGGCAGGTGGATAAGTTATGTTCATGACGGTCTCGGGCTCGCTGAATGAGGTCCTTTTTAGTCGCGCCAAAGTAACAGCTTTGATGCTAAAATGCATGCTCTTCACACAGTGTTTGAGCCGCCTTTGCATTTCAACATAGTTTCTTTCAATCAAGCTGGTTCTCTGTTTTACTGTATTTAATATCTTCTGGCAGGAAGCTAGCCTGATATTTAATACCAAGTGTCCACTACTTTGGTCATCAAACTGACAGAGTATGCACAGCTTGCAGTTTATTTTTTCCTGATATTGTCATTCTGTTCCAAGCTGAAAAGCTGAGGTATTTTGCTAATGATGCTCTAATACACGTCTGCAAAAAACAAGAGGAAACACCAACCACTAATACTAGTGGACTGCGCATTGAAAATCCAAAGCATGCCTAATTAGCACCATTGGATTCATTGTCCCTCAAATTGTATATTTAGTTACTTGAATCATGATCTCATGTAATCTAGGAGTCAAAATATTGAAAAGCTAGTATTTGAAGGTCACTTTTTAAAAAAAAAAATCCAAGACGGCTATCATACTGGCTTCTGAGAAAATATTTTCTGATTTGTTATCCTATAAGATTTTCAAAAATGTATAGTTTTCCTAATCCCCAAAAAGTTTGAACAAACTCATATATTTGGACATAGTGGATATGATATTTGAAATTGAAAAGAAAGAAAAAAAGCTAATCGTTTAAAAATGACCAAACAAATTAAATAAAATGAACTTTTTTGTTATTTTGATTTTTATGCTGTATTAGATTGAGAATTCTCAGACTGTAGTTCAAGTGAGATTTTCCCTATCATAGCAGGGGATCCCTATTGGAAGATGCATTCAGATAGGGATCCAACTGCTACAAGCCTATGATAGGGACAATCTGGCTTGAACTAAAGGCTGCAAAAGGCCTCTTCTGATAGGGACCCCCTTGCTACAATAGTTGGGTCCCAGCACTTTCATAAAAATCAAGATAACAAAAAAAAAGGAACAAACTCTCGCTTACCGCTCAGCTACTTTCTTGAGCCCTGATGTACATATAGATATAGATGGATAGCTAGATAGATAGATAAATAGATAATGCACCTGCACAAATATTGTGAAACTGCTTTAATTGAACCAAAAAACTGAAAAAATATATTTTAAACTTGATACAAGTTTTTGCAGTAGTATGTTATAAGAATAAAAGTTAAAGAAAAATACACAATCCAAATAGAATTCTGAGCTTCAGTGGTGTTCAACCATTTTGATATGCTTTATATTCCATCAGTAAATAAACCAACTTTATGTTGAAAATCATAAGTTCTTCATTTACAAGAAATTTCAACTGAAAATAGTATAATTTAAACAATGCATAATTTTTCAATTCTCTAAATTTATATAAACCAAAATTCTTACGTTTTTGTCATACTTTATTGTTCCTTTACAAATACTTTGCTGGAGCCAATCAATGTCCCCAATGGATGCAGCTATAAACTGGTCATCGCTCAGCATTTTTCTGCTGGAATTTCCACTTGCATCATATGACCATCTTTTGCTGTAATATCTGGATGATTAAGTATCTTTCTTGGATGTATTTGAAAGGCTAATAAGAACAAATTTAAGAATGAAGAATTTTAAAAACATTTTTTAATTTGAGGAACAAGAAAAAATCATTCTCTTTCAATATTTAAATCTTTTTTTTTATCAAGGTATATAAAAATATATATATGGTATTTAATTTTACACAATACTGTTTTACTGGTTACCTGGACCAGTGATAAACAAGATACACTGATATGATAGCATGTGGATCCTAATGTGAGCTAAGAATAACAGAATTACAAAGTAAATGTCAAAGTGTATTCTTCATTCTATCAAGTCAGACAATTTTCTAGAAACTGGTTAGAATACACCTAAAATATCAAGTAAATGATATATACATCTGTATATCCTGCAATTAGGAAAATCTATCTTCAATCCTCCAAATTTGAAAATATATGAAGTTGAAGAGTTTATAAGTGAGGCAGGCATCAACCAACAAAGTATGTTAAAGAACAATACCATTATTGTTCATCATTGAAGAAACAAATATCTGAGTTCTGGCTAGTTTATTATGTTTTTCATTGTTATGAAATACCAATATAGAATAACTATTTTGAACAGAATTCAAATTAATAACAAAAAAAGTTTCACAAAGTTCTTGATATAGAATCTAGTCTATAAACTACAAACTGATTTTCTTGGTCCACTGGTCGTAACACTTTAAAATTTTGCTAAAGAAAATACTTCCAGCCTACTGTTTCAAACTACATACTATTCACAGTAAACGAATTCAGTATTTTTTCTATTAAAAAAACCCATCTCAATTCAAAAGTAGATCATATAGTAATGATCAGCAAGAAAATGCTGGCTGTTGTTGGTGGGTTCGATCCTCATCAGATCTCTCAGTATCATTCATGCTAACTTACTATACTTATATAATGAACAGTGTGATTTTTTTGGTTTGCTTTTCATAACACTTGACTCTCTCACTCGGGTAAAAACTTTACTGATAAAAGTACCCCCTTCCCACCTTTTGAAATTATGGACTTTTCTACTGAAACAAATTTGCTATTATTTTTCCTTAGAAAATAGTTTCATAGAAATTCAAATATATCTGTGAATTTTTTCACGGGTATTAAAACTAGTTCAAAATAAAAATTTCAAACAAAAAGGTGAGGTCATGTTGTGAAAATGATATTGATATAGGTCGCATTTTGATTTGAACTGCAATTTTTATGAAGCTGAAAAGATTAAGGATGTTCTCAAATGTTTTACAAAGGCCATTTTCAGAATTACATTTAACATTAAGACTGTTTCTTTTGGTTATGTTATGTAAAAAGCATCAGCACTTGACACCAAACTTAAGTAGTTTATTTCTTGGATGAATTACTATTGGCAGTATTTAAAAGCCAGAATTCCTTTCAAGCAAGTTTAAAAAAGATACAGAAATAATTTGATTACTTGGTGCTTGTCTGAAAATATGAATAGAAATGAGAAAATTTTAAAAAATAAACAACCAATTTAACATTATGTAGGGAAATGCAATACATGCACATTTTTGGCTGCACTGATGTTGCATGGGGCACGGGTTTGTGCATGTGTGTGTGTGTGTGTGTGGAGGCTGATATTTGACCTTGCATTCTCACATGCATGGGGCTGATGTTTGACCTTACAGTCGCACGCTGTGTGTGCATAGAGACTAAAGTTTACCATCTGTGGAATGTGATATAGGGATGGTGGCAAAAGCGATTTGTCTGGCGGCAGAAAATATTCAAAAGATTATTAATTCTTCTCCGGAGAGTCAGGATTCACTTAACAGAAAGATTTGGGACGGGTCATTTTGAAATAATTATGGGTAAGACTTACCAGTAACTTCTACAGAGACGGAGGGCCTGATAAATATTGTGTCGTCCAGCCAGTGAAGTCAGATTAGTGGGGGGATAGCCCTGAATAGCAGTCCAGCCTTCAATTCTAATCCCGGCGAGCCTTTTTGGCTTCTACGTCTTACTCCTGCATTTCTCACACCGCATCAAGAAACGCAATTTAATCTTCCAATTTGTCTAAGTGAGAAGAAAAATAAACAAAGAAAAAGAATTATATTTTTCTCATAAACATAGAAATTCTACAACCCGTGTCCTCTATTTTCGATCATCATAAAGTGTCTCCAAACCGAAAAGATCTGTATAATACTACAATTACTTAAAATAAATCCTTTTCGTTAGATAGTGCATATAGCATTTAATGTTTTATCTTGTCATTCTCTCTCTTACCCCTTCCAATCTTTGTTGCCAATCTATGATTTTATCTAACTGTTATTCTAACATGAATTAGTTTCAAATGTGAAAATTTAAAAAAGGGGGTTAGCGCAAACAAACATTTAGGACAACAATCCCTCAAGAGAGCTATAGAGATTGGTGGAAATCTTTATTCACAATTTTTATTCACAAAATCATTGAGGGGATCTTTTATAAGTTTTATATGCGTAAATACCCCCCACCCCAACTGTTTAAAATTGAAACTAAAAATGTTATTTTGGAATAAACAATTTAAATTTGCATAACTTTTATGATGAAAAACGTTTATGTATGTTAACTGCACATAAACAATAATAGTCCAGTCAAAAAAAAATTTACCCGGAAGTTTAACTAAAGCTAAATTTGGTACCGTTAGAAGCACAATTTTGGGGAAATTTTGTATGGGTTGAAAAAGTTAGTACAGGAATTTATTGTTCAAAATGTGAAAAAAGCATGAAAACTTGTATACGGGTAGTTTTTTTTATGCTCTTTCATATAAATCCAGGATAGACATGATCTGACCAAAACTGCAGCCGCCATCTTTATTTATAATGGCCACCATAAATATTGCAATACTGATTAATTGTTCTTAATATAGATTAACATTGAAAATATGCATACTGGTAGAT
Organism: Architeuthis dux; assembly: GCA_006491835.1. Classification (NCBI taxonomy): domain Eukaryota; kingdom Metazoa; phylum Mollusca; class Cephalopoda; order Oegopsida; family Architeuthidae; genus Architeuthis; species Architeuthis dux. The sequence continues at coordinate 1,712,588 of VCCN01002162.1, read as the reverse complement.
ATTTTAATGCTCTTTCATATAAAAACAGGATACACACGATTTCTTCATTTCACAAAGGCTGCCATAATATAACAAAATTCGCAATATAGCTTAATTGACATTTCAACCAGAATTGTTCAAAATATGAAAAAAAGTGTGAAAACATGGATACTGGTAGGGTTTTTAATGCACTTTGATATAAAAAAAAAGATTAGACACGATCTGACCAAAACTGCAGCCGCCATTCTTATTTCGAAATGGCCACCATAAAAAACTAAATTCAAAATATAGTACAGCAGAAAAATTGAAATTTCAACTAGAATTGTTGAAAACTTGAAAAAAATTTTAAAACTCCTACACTGGTAGACGTTTTGATGCTCAGGATACACAGGATCTGACCAAAACTGTTGCCACCATGTTTATTTCAAAATGGCCACCTTACAAAACAAAATTTGCATTATTGCACAGCAGATAAGTTGAAATTTCAACCAGAATTGTTCAAAATGTGAAAAAACTGAAAACTCACATACTGGTAGATTTTTTTTTTATTACTCTTTTATATAACAGTAAGATACACACAATCTATTTTTTTATGGCAGCCAGTTTAAAATAAAGATGGTAGCCGCAGTTTTTTTTTAATATTAAATTTTAAAAGCGGGGTGGATCCATCAGGAGGTGGATTCAGCCCCCACTAATTTTTGTCTGTAACTCATGAAAATCTTTTGTTAACTGAGAATCCTGTGTATAGTGGGCCTCACCATATGAAAGTAATTAAAACTTAAAGAATACCAACTCAGAGAGGGAGACTAAATGTAATCTTCACAATATCTTTTATTGGAAGAGCGTCTCAAAAATGTGTCCATCTAAAGAATCATTACTATAATGTTGTCTGTTGTTTAGTGCCTTTGTTTGCTTTTTTGTTCTTTCTGTTTTAGCTGTGTTTAGCCTGAACATGTTTGGTTCATAATTCTATTTAGAGAAAGAAAAGAGATGGAACAAAAGACACGTGTTGCTCAGGGCTATTGCCTGTGAAGAAGTGACCCTTCCCCGTTCCCAATTCCGGTCCGTGTTTCTGGGACCGGAAACAGAATGGGGCTGCTAGGAGCTTGCTTCGGCGTGTTTATTTTTTATTAATTGTGAACATTAATACATACATAAATAGACATTACAATTACTATCGCCATCAGTTGGCTCTTCCTCCAGGTCCATGGGACATTTGTTATTGCTCCCTCTTCCATGGCACTGACCACAGGCAGTAATGCAAGCAAGCCCATTCTTGCAACAGGGGCAGGAATTGGTACCACACAGATTTTTCATTTTACAATTGCATCGCACCACACTCAATATTTCATCTGGTGCTGGAGGCTACTTTAAATATAATTGAATCATAGAAAATACTTAATTTTGGATTATTTACATTACATAACAAAGGGCATAATTTTATTGAAGCATGCACATTTTTTAAACTTAAATGAATCATTGCTGCAGTTACTCAGATGGTAAATGCATCATACATTATAGAAAAAAGCTTAATTCAAGCTTCCCCAATGTCATCTTGTATAGAATTGGTATTGTCGAATACTGAGCAGATTTCATCAACATCCCTTGCCTCATTCTCAACCAATTTCATGATCATGAAAATCTTTCAGGAAGATGGTGGCCTTGGTTAAAGATTGCTGATGTGATGCTGCAACCACCCCAAGTGAGAATGAACAGGATATCCAGTCGTTCTGCCATCTGTCTGATGTTGAATTCACTCAGTTTTTGTCATTTCTTGGGCTCAGAGCGCATTAACACATGCCCCATTTCTGTATTTCAGAAATAGAGTAACAAATCAAGTATGTCTGTGTCTTCAGCAACAACTGTAACTGGTTTCTTGTTACAAGCATATTTCACAGCAACATCTACAACTGCAGTATTTGCATCACCTTTGCATTGTTGCACTTCATGTCCATCTTCTGCAAAGTATTTGGAGAACAAACTGATTAGTTGCTGCTTGTTTTTATTGTTCGTCAGGAACAACTGTTTCGCATGCTGAATGTCTTTTACCTTTGTAAAGGCAACATCTGGATACTTTGGGTGAGCTTTTGATTTTCATGAGTGTTCATGATCTTTTGTATTTTGCTCTTCGTAACCATCAAAGACGATTGAGCATATACTATATCTTCTTTGAACATAAGAACAGGTATTATGTCTATGTACGTTCCTCCATTGCAAAACACTTGATGCAGCAATGCACCTCTGTTACGCACATAAGATGATTCTGAAGACACAATATTGGAGGAATCATTAGGACATTCTTGATCAGGGTCCACACTTACACATGATGCCTTGTGTTTATATTCTTTCGATGCCATCACTTTTTATAATAATGACTTTGCTAATGATGACTTGTCTGGATGCCTCACATAGCTGTCCTTGAAGAGACATGTAGGAACATGTGTCAGTTCATAGCTGAAATATTTTCCCATGTCTTCTTTATGCTCAATTAATACAATCAGACGAGAAAACAACACTGATGGATCGATAGGAACAGAATCATTGTTTTATTTCCTGATTTCACTTGTTTACTTCTCAGAATATTTTCCTTAGCAAGAGTGACATTATCTAGTGTTTCTTGATTGGTCCGTTCAATGGTATTTGCTTCATTGCAATTTATTCCATCTCAATCCTGAGCAGCAAGTGCACTCGAAAGAGACTGGTCTGTTGTCATTGGTTTCAAATGGATTGAATTTCTCTAATCAAGCAGATCCACATGTTGTTCAATGCTGTGCTGAACTGCTCCTGTAACTGACAACATTTCTTGGCGAACTGCAGAGTACTTATGCAGCATCTCACAGATTGAGTCCCCCTCTGCTTTTCAAAGATCGCCTCATTGTCTGTTCAATAACTAAGTCTGTCCATAGACCTGTCCAGAACCTTATGGACCATCTAACACAATGGTACCTTTTCAACTGATGAAGTTTTAATTACTTTCATATGGTGAAGCCCACGATATACAGGTTTCTCGGTTAACAAAAGATTTTCATGAGTTACATACAAAGTTTAGTGGGGACGGAATCCACCCCGCTTTTTAAATCTAATGCTCTTTCAAATAAAAATGAAAAAACTGCGGCCGACATCTTTATTTTAAAATGAATGCCATAAAAAATCAGATTGTGTGTATCCTGCTTTTATATAAAAGAGCATTAAAAACTCTACCAGTGTCTATGTTTTCACACTTTTTTTCATATTTTGAATAATTCTGGTTGGAATTTCAACTTATCTGCTGTGCAATAATGCAAATTTCGTTTTTTATGGCAGTCATTTTAAAATGAAGATGGTGGCCGCAGTTTTACTCAAATTGTGTGTATGCTGGATTTATATGAAAGAGCATCAAAAAATCTACCAGTATGTAAGTTTTCACACATTTTTTACATTTTAAACAATTCTGGTTGAAATGTCAATTAATCTATATTGCAAATTTTGTTTTTCTTATGGCGGCCATTTTGAAATAAAGATGGCAGCTGCAGTTTTGGTCAGATCGTGTGTATCCTGGTTTCATACTGCATCAAAAAGCTTACCAGTGTGGGAGTTTTAAAATTTTTTTCATGTTTTGAACAATTCTAGTTGAAATTTCAATTTTTCTACTGGACTATATTTCGAATTTTATTTTTTATGGTGGCTGTTATGTTGGCTAAGACGACGCAAGGGAGTTAAATACCTCAAGTTACCTCCCTTGCCACAGCCCATAATGACATAAGTGAGTTTCCAGTCATGCGCCATGCTAACAACAAAAATAATAAAGAGCTAACCAGTTCTTCTCCGAGCGTGATCAGTTAAACATCACATTGTCCTAGTCCTTGTTTCTTTGCTTCATCTTTCTTTTCAGTGAGATTCCCACAAGCTGGGAGACACTACATTTTGGCAATGAGGATGAGATAGCAACTCCCGTCTTTAAAACACAAAGGAATAATGCTCAGTGAGACCGCCACCACGTGGTGCCAACAGACTATGTGGTAACGGAAATTCGTCCGTCTGCCGTTACTGTGGCAACTCACCAAGTCATCCATCTTGTTTAGCCATGGGGAGACAATGCAGGAGCCAGTACATAACCACATTCACCACACATGCAGGACTGTACTGGTATAAGAAACTGCTGTTTGGGGTCAATGCTGTGTCAGAAATATTCCAAAAGACAATCGCGGACCTCCTCAGCAACATTTCTGGCGTCCGATACCTCTCAGACGACATCATAGTACACAGAAAGGACCTAGCCATGCACAATGAGCATCTAAGGGCAACCCTGAGCCGCCTCCAGGACGGCGGGGCGTAGTTAAACAAGGACAAGTGCCTGTTTTCAGTCAGAGAGCCCACCTTCACCTGGTCATATTTTCAGCCGGAAAGGGGTCTCACCTGACCCAGAGAAAATAACAGCCATTGTCAGCAGCACCCTACCAAAAATGGTTGGCAAAGTCCGCTCGTTCTTGGGCATGGCCCAGTATGTCTCCAGGTTTATTCCCCAATACGCGAACATCAGCGAGTCCCTGCGACAGCTCATGAGGAAAGACGTCCCATGGAGGTGGTCCGAGCTCAAAGAGATTCTGACAGGAGCTAGTGTCATGGCCTATTTCAACCACAGGCTGCTCCTGGGCATTGTCAAGAGCCCAAAGCCAGCCACAACATGGATAGAGCGCTGGAGACTACGCCTCATGCCATACGAATACCTGCTGATATATCATCCTGGGAAGGACGACCTCAACTCGGCGGACTACCTCAACCTGGCGGACTACCTCAGCCAACACCCTCATCAACAACCTGTGAGGGACAACAAAGCAGAAGCATACATCAGGTATGTGATGAGGAAGTGGTCCCCAAGACACTGACACTCCACCCAGATGGACACACAGCTACAACAGCTCATGCTGGTCATCCAGTCCTGCAATTGGAAGGTGCTGGACCTCGCCACTTTTGCTGCATATAAGGATGAACTATCGATTTCAGATGGTGTCATCCTTAGGGGCCATCACCTAGTGGTCCCAGCATCACTGTAGAGAAAAGTTGTAGACATTGCCCATCACACCCACATGGGGATCGTCAAGACAAAATGGCTAATCAGGGAGAAAGTCTGGTTTCAGGGAATCAACAAGATGGTGGAAGAGACTGTCCAGACCTGCATCCCATGCCAGGCTTCAAACCACACTCTGGCCCACCGGGAGCCAATCTGCCCTACCCCACTACACTCTGCCCCATGGTCTGAAATCACCCTGGATTTCTCAGGACCTTTCACATCATGCGACTATGTGTTGGTTGCCATCGATAAGTACAGCCATTTCACAGAAGTTGAGGTGCTACCATCCACGTCAGCAAAGGCAGTCATCCCATGCCTGAACTCCGTTTTTGCCCGACAGGGCTTTCCAGCTGTGCTGAAAATGGACAACTGTTTTGCCGCCACCGATGACACCCCATACTGTTTCGCAGCCAATATATCAACTCCAGCCCAAGCAAAGCAACTCCAGGACTATGTCCTAAAATACGTCCCCACAAAAACGTACCACGCACATCAACCTCCCTTGCCACAGCCCATAATGACAGAAGTGAATTTCCGGTCATGTGCCATGCTAACAACAAAAATAATAAAGAGACACACGCAGAGAAAGATGCTAACCATTTCTTCTCCGAGCGTGATCAGTTAAACATCACATTGTCTTCGTCCTTGTTCCTTTGCTTCATCTTCCTTTTCAGTGAGAATCCCATGAGCTGGGAGACACTACGGTGGCCATTTCGAAATAAAGATGGCTGCCGCAGCTTTGGTCAGATCATGTCTATCCTATTTTTATATGAAAGTTCATTAAAACATCTACCATTATGCGTGTTTTTACACTTTTTTCCATATTTTAAACAATTCTAGTTGAAATGTCAATTAATCTATATGGCGAATTCTGTTTTTTTTTTTATGGTGGCCATTTTGAAATAAAGATGGCGCCAGTTTTGATCAGATCGTGTATATCCTATAGTCCGGGTGCCAGCAGGGGCTACCGTGCACCACCCCCATGATTCTAAAATTAGGGTACCAAAATGTTCCTTAGGATGTCCTCTTTCAGAAAAAAGTTGTTCCCAAGAAACTTCTTCTTGGGAAGAACTACCTCATTTGCATAAAACAAAATGGCCACCAGCACACACCAAAAAAACAGAATTTCATATAGATTTTACATGGAAATATTAAGTATACTTTATAGGCAAAATTGTGGATTTAATTCTTGAAGGGGATATATACATATATATATATATATCGTTGGAAAGAGAATTTCCTCTTCAATTTGTATCTATTGGGCTTGGAAAGTTACATGAAGCTAAGTATTCAGCATTTTACTATGAAAACTTCAAGTACAGAGTCCAAAGTCTATGGATTGTAGAATTAATTATTGATCCATTGATGAAAGTATAGAATTCGCAATATAGAATAATTGACATTTAAACTAGAATTGATTAAAATATGGATGTTGGTACCCTGAATGTAGAATCATGGGTGCACGGTAGCCCCTGCTGTCCCCCGGACTACTAGTTTTATAGGAAAGAGCATCAACATATCTACCAGTATGCAAGTTTACACGCTTTTTTCACATTTTGAACAATTCTGCTTGAAATCTCACCTAGTTTCCTGTACTAACCTTAAAACATTTTAAACATCTCTACATCAACCCATACAAAAATGTCCCTCAAAGTGGATTGCGGTGGGCTTTTTTAGTCTGTTAATCTACATAAAATTGCGCTTCTAACGGTACCAAAAATTTAGCTTTATATGTTAAACTTCCGGGTTGACCCCTATTTTTGCAAATTTTGACTGTACTAAAAACGCAGATTTAAGTCTTAATTTTGCCTGGGTACCTAGACTCAAGGTGTGTTGCGATATCTGAACAAATGAACATTAAAAAAGAAAACAGGACGTTCCCGAAAACATTTGCCCACAACCCCACCCCCACCCAACATGTAACCTTTGTTGTGTCACGATGTGAAGCAGCCGTGATAATTTTGCGGGCTTTTGGAGAATTTTAAAATATCTTTCTGGATGAAGATTTCAAAAAAATTAAATTACACATTAGTTCAAGCGATAAACATGTGTATGAAACTGTTAATAAAAAAAAATTACAAGCTTATCAGTACAGACATTTACCAGCTCAACAAACAAAACCTAGTCGACCAAAAGAAAAATAGCCGATATGTGTATTATTATTCTGATAACTAATGAATATATAATTTGACTTAGATTATTCTATGTAACAAATGCTCATTGTCATATCGTAAATAATAAATGTTCCAAAAGAAAGCAGGTTACCTACCATTACTTAAAAGGGCAACTTCTTTGCCATGGCAACAGCATTAACAACAAATGCACTACCCACAATTCCACTTCCTTAACAACAGATAAATACAAATATAGACACGCGTCTGCATTCGAGACGCTATTTGATTAAAAAAAGAAAAGCCGACTTTGAAATAATTATAAGAAGGTGAGTTTGTCGTATTTAATAACACGACAAAATTAATTGTGAATTTGTACAAATTTGATATCATTTTTGTTGAAGATTTACTTTAATCGAATATTCGAAAGAAATAGAAAAACAATTTTTCGATAGAAATGTTTTGTGCTTATCAAGCCTAGAACACTCCGCCGGAAATTTGTTAGTTTTTAGAAAAATATTTTTAAATGTTTAAATGTTACGAGGGGGCTTCTATTTACAATGTAACGATAATGATAAAGTGGGACAGAGGGGGGGGAGATTTTACCCCCCCCCCTTTAAAAGACCTTCATGAATAGTTAGTTCACTTCCTGCATTTCTACTAAGTAACATTACAATAAGAAATCTCATTAAATGTTGGAGGCCCCCTCCAGGAGCCAAGCCCTGTTGCAGGCCCCCTCCAGGAGCCAAGCCCCGTTGCATGAATTATCGTCTCCTTCCTTCCGTTTAATTTCTTTAACATCTCAACCCCAACCCCAACTCAACCGTAAACCTAACCTTAAAAAATTCAAAATTATTAAAAGAATTAAAATGTTAAAATCTTCTGGTTACTTTCTTTATTATTACCATCAATCCCAATCCCAACCCTAACCGTAACCTTAATCTTTAACATTTTTAAATTATTTAAAAAATTAATTAAAATTTTAGAATGTTTTTATTTTTTTTTTTTGCGCCAG
>VCCN01002162.1:1634843-1693480 GCA_006491835.1 Architeuthis dux | reverse complement strand
TTCTCTTACTTACTTTAAGACTTAATTGTTCACTACTTCAAATCTGTTAATAGTGCAATTAAACGATTACATCTTCTCAATTTCATCTGAGGACAGAGAAACAAACAGAAAAAGTAACACTGTTCATTATATAGATAGATGCCATTTGTTTTTTTAGACCAAACAACAGCAAGTTTGCTGTTTCTAACCTATTTGTACTAATATGTCTGGTACGCATTAATTATCAAGTCATGTTCTAAAATCTTTCTTTTTGTTTATTCTCTCACATTTCTTGAATAACTGCTTAGCTGCTCTAAATAGTTGAAGCAGGCGTGGTTGACACTGGAGAAAGAGTGGGTGAATACTTTATGATCTTTTGGAATTTTGCAACTTCTCGTGTCAGCCATTCAATCTCTTTTACTGCTCATCAGAACTGATCATAATTTTTTTTAAATTTATTCCTAAAATTTTCTTCTTTATATTTCATATAAAATAATATTTCTTCTGTTTAACTTTATTGACTTGTCAGTGCAAAATTCTATTTAATCTAAAAAAAAAAGAATATTACTGTATTTCTTGCTTTATAATGTGCATTTTTTCTAAAATCTTTGCTTTATAAATCACTCTGTGTAATGCATGATTTTGAGCAAAGATTTTAAGAAAAAATTAATATTCTTTTTTTTTAATATGAATATCATAGTTTGGTGTGGACTCATGGGTTGAGGTGGATTATGAACAAATAAGCTATGTATGAATTCGAAAGTTAGAAATCTTTGTCTCTCTCATGATTAACTCAACAAGATTATATTTTCATACACATTTCTTTTATAATTTATATTGGTCTGATTCTGTGGATTTCTGCCTTGGTGTCTTGGCCCACAGTTAACTATATGTTTAGTAGGTAACATAGCACTAGCACTGACACCATAGTACTATTGCATGTTAATACATATTCTTAATTTCCCTGCTGTAGGTTTATAGTGACATCCATAATTTGGTTGAAATCAGTACAGGCAACTCAGAAAAGAAATCAAGGGCATATATGCACAAGCCCACACACATACCTTTATCCAAAAGTATAAGCAAGATCCAAGTTTTTCAAGTTATTTTATGTTTTTTAATATATTTTTTATTTTATTTTTTATTAAATAAGTATAAGTATTATAAAACATTATTATTAAATTTCATGACTTCTTTTTACCTTCATCTTATCATAATTATTTTATGTTGTTCCTCATGTTTGCTGATGAGTCAATATGTTTTTAATGCTTTCCTAAGTGTATGCTGTAAAAATGTATTTATAGAGACAGGTAAGGTTAAGCAGAGACTAGAGACAGAATATTGGATTAGTCTGAGATGCTAAGAAACTATTTGATTCAAAATTATTTCCTTATTCCAGAAATTTTACTGATATTTTTTTCCAAAAATATATTGTTACTGCTATAATACAACATCCTAGTTTTAGAATAGTGACATGGGCTGTACTGTTTTTACAAACTTTATAATCTTATTTTATAAGAGACAATAGACAATTACTGAATGTGTGTAAATAGATGATAGATTAACATCAGTATGTAAAATACTAAATGTATATCATCATCAGCAGCCTTTTAATGTCCGTTGTTGGACATAGACTTTCCCCAAGATTCACCAGACTTCTCGATCGTGGGCGTCGTGGTGCCAATATCTTCTGAACCTGTCTAAATTGTCACACCATCTTATTTTTTGACGACCACTGTTTCGCATATGATCGCTGGGGATTCATGTTGTGTGTGATGATGTCCAGTGGTCCAAAGGTTTATGGTAATGTTATCTGGTCCAGATGCCTTTCATCTTTTGGATTGTTTAATGGCTTGCTTCACCTTCGATGGAGTAACTTCTGGGAAATCTTTAAACTGGTGGCTTATGTCTTGTACATGTTGGTCTGTGGCCCTTGCTTAGAGTAGTAGATGTTCTTGTAGAATTCTTGGGCGCGTTTGAGAATTTGGTCCCTATCCGTTGATAAGTCTCCATTTTCTTCAAGCACACTAGTAATTTGCCTTCTTCCTGAACTGAGAGTTTTGTTGATAGTTTTTCTCATGTTGTTGTCGGTGGTTTGAGATATCTGATTTTTCACGAGATTCCTGCTTTATTCTGGGTGTTCATTGATGGTTTGTTTGTTCTGTGGCTAAAACATATTGGTTGTTATTCTGTTGTTGAACGTGTTGATGTTGGTGCCATTGTTGCTCTCTTCTGGTTTGGTGAGAAGAACTGGAAGCTGGAAGAATCGGGTGAGCTCTCTTTGTACGTCAAGTGATTGCTGTTTGGTGCAGAACATTTTCCTGCATTCTTTCTTGGTGTTAATTTGAATTTTACATTTCACCATTCGCTTAATTTAAGACCTGGCTATCTTTGACAGTCTCACTTTTGTCTACTTGGGTTGTGCTCGATTTCGTTTTTGGTTTCATGATTGGGGCTCCTCCAAGTCTATCTTATATTGGGTTTCTTCTTGAAGGTGTTCATGATTTTGAACCCATTTGCTGTTGCAAAGTTAACAAGATCTTCACCTGTTTTGTTTTGTATTTTGTATCCGAACTTACTGACACAATTTTTATTACCTTGTCCAACCTGGGAATTGAAGTCTCCCATAATGATATTGTAGTATTTTTTGTATCTTGGAATGTGAAGTTCAAGTCATTATAGAAGTTGTCTATCTCCTCGGTTGACTGTGAAGTGGGAACGTAAACTTGAATGATGGGCTTGGTTAGAACTAGAGAGTATGGACTGTTATGTTGAACGCTTTGCAAAAGCGGATCAACAAATTCATGGAATAATATGGTGCTATCATGAAATATACAAAAAAGAAAAGAAGAAAACAAGGCAGAGTACCCTAATTGGTTTCTTTAAAAGAGTACTATTAATCCTACAGCAAGCCCTTCTTCCTCCCACAAGCACCTTCCCTTTTGAAGTTCCAGATTGAAAACACGTGGTGTTTTTAAATTTTATTTTGTATATTTTGAGTGATTTATTATTCTACTTTTACATTTATTTACATTTATTGTGTGACCTGTTTATTTTTTTTATTACATATTTTTATACATATCTATATAGGAGCTTTGCAAAATAAATTTTAAAAATTGTGTTTCCATTAGACCTCTTTGTTTCTAGCAAGATGTTATTTTATACATGTTCATATAAAAATGAACAGATTCATAAACAAATGAAAAAGGGATAAAAAAAACCAAACCTTTAGACCTCTTTGTTTCTAGCAAATATTGTAAAATGAAAAATGAAAAAGGTATCTTGAGTTGAAAAAAAAAAGTAAACGGGTGAAAGTTGAATTTCGAAGGCATTCATTTAGCGACCATTTTCGTTCAGCGACTTGGTCACCAAAACAGAACCTGGTCGTTAAGCAGTGGATAACTGTACTTAGATTTCGTTTTCCACTAATTCTCAAATTTAATTTCAGTTATTTTGCCTGATATTCTTTTTATATGTTCTCAAGGGCTCAAGAGAATCTACTAGTTTTAATTTATGCTTAAACAAGCATTTAATTGCTTTTTCAATATGTTATCATTGTGTTTTTCTGGTTATATAAACATATATAAACATAAACATATACCAGAGAAATGACTAGCGCCTGGACTTAATGCTCAACGCTAGAAGCCTAAATCATTTGTCCTGGATTGATTACTACATTTTTCAGAAAAATCAAACTGTTATAAAGTAATTCTCTTTGGACAATTTAACATTCAGTTCTCCTTTCACTTGGCCAAGTATTTACTGATATTTATTAAGATCAAATTGGGGTATTGGAATCAAAGTAGGAAGATTGTTTTGATTCAATCTTTTAAATGGAGAGGACGTATCTCTCCGCCTAGAAAATCAGCAATCAAAATTCTAGCTTTCAGTTAGATTCAAATACCAACCTTTGGAACCAATGGGTAATATGTAACTATCTCAGCCATCAGGCAGGCCATCTGGCTGTAAAAGTATATGTTACAAAAATTCCAAGATAAACATAATAAGGTCAAACTTTGAAAGCTGAAAAAACTGCACCAAAAGCAATGATAATGAGAAGAATAAAAGATGGAAAATGTAAATTCACAGTAATGCAATTTTTAATATAAGTAAATTTCTTTCATTTTTTGTTCTTATAATATTTCTATTAAAAATGAATTAATCATTGTAAACATTATTCAGCATTTACCTGATCCAGATTGTAATTCGGCTTTATTAAAACTAGTATCTGTAAATATTTAGATAACTTGTACCTTTTTAACTTAAAAAAAAAGTAAACATTTGACTTTTATTTGCTTTATATCACGCATCACATATGTGTAAATTCATTTGTGTGTTTATTTATGTTTCTAGATATACATGTTCTTGAACCAATATTTTAGGGACCTGCTCTAGGCTTGGTTCAAGTTATTTAAAATATGTTCTATTGAATCTGTAATTGATGCAGACATATTTAGAATTCTTAGCCTAACAAGCAGACACATCTGGTCAGATAAAGTCTTTTACCAAAAGCAAAAGAGTGAAGGGCAATGGGTAGGTTACACGAAATGCCTTCTGGGAGGATTTGGCATCATATTAACCCTTCATTGTGTCAATCCCAAATAGTTACATTTAACTCTGTCTTTCTTCTCATATATAAACTTTATGACAAAGCAGAATTTTAAACTATAGCTTAAATTAGAGATTATTCATGTATGAGTTTGAATGTTTGTGTAAAATTTTGTATGCATACCTTTTCTCCATGGTATTTATATGAAACACTGCAAAAAGCATGACTAACAAATAGAATTAAGATTGTTTTAGTAACCTTATTCATTGATATTTCATTCATCAGACCATTTAAAATTTTAATAATATACAATAGAAACAGTCTCGTGACCAAGGTCTTTTGGCAGCATGCCACGTTGGAAATTTGGAAAAAGGTGTGATCAATGAATAAGTTACTTCTCTACAATTTTGTTGGGCCGTGATCACTAAAAAAGGGGGTGAATTTTCTAAAAAACAAAAAAAAAGTTTTTTTCTAGACATAATAAGGAATAAATGTTGAAATTTTCAACCGTCTAGCCTCATCAGTGCGGCCTGTACACATGAGACATACATAGCCAGCCAGCCAGTCAGCCAACTAGGCAAATCAACTTGAAAACTGAAAGAAACCTATTTTCTATAATTTTGAGAAGGATCATTAGCATTCAAATAGTTCTTCGCAATTGACAGTGAACACTGTTGAAGCAGAGGCAGCTCATATCAACATGTCGACTAAATGCATTAGTCAGACAAGTGTGGAGTTCAACCATATGTGGCTTCAGATCCAAACCCGACAAGACAAGGACAAATCCTACGTTATAAGGGTTACCCCCTTTGAAATTTAAAAACTTTACCTCCTCACACTCGGATATTACACCTGAAGAAGGCCGAAAGAGTGTTAACACAAACAACAAGAAGGAGTTCAATTGTCCGAAGAAATATTTGAATGAAAGAAACCTATGTTGACAGTTTTGTATTTTGTAAAAACTAAAATTGGAAATGTTTATAAATAATGTAGCACTAGTTATATTGTGTATAGTTATTCCATAATACTAAAATAGGAATTATTACAATATAATCAGTTCAGGTAATTACTAAAGAAATTTAACTTATGGAAAAATAATGATAACATACCTCTCGGTTCATTTTTATAATTAATTTTCATGAATCAAGGGATATTAAAAAGCATGACAAATATTTTTGCAAAAACACATTTTTCAGAATGTCGGCAGATTTGTTTATACTTTTCCCTATCACTTTCATTTTATTTTAAATGTTGGCTTTGGTTGGAGTTTTCCTTCTTGATGTAGATATTTATTTTTGCAAGGTTTAATCTAAACTTGATCTTCAATGTGTTGGTATGCATGTTTATGGGTTTAAATAAGTCACGAGGTCAGACTTTTGGTGTAATTTTTATATATGTTCTTTAGGCTCTGTATATGGTTTTTGTTTTCATGGAAAGTTTTAATTTTTACAGGAAAAAACTGCAGTAGTAATTTTACTATAGGTGTTTAACTTAATAATACATAAAACATTCTTAAAAAGTGCTCCAAAAAAGGATAAATCTTATTCAGTATAAATTCTTTTATAATTATGTCATAAAAATTATGTTTATTTACTGTTATAAAATATTTGGTTAGAACATTTTATTTTAGTGTGAAAAAAAAGTATACAATTTGTATATACAAGCACACATCATAAACATCATATTTACATAATATCTAGGGCCTTAAAACTTTGCGGTGGTGTAATAAACATTATAATTCTATTTAAAATCATGTACATCTGTTGATAGCACTACATATTCCTGTAATCTATTCCAAAGTCCTACCATTCTATTGCTAAAAAAGAATTTTCTGATATTCAATCTACTTCTATTTGCTATATGTGTGGCCTCTCAGTCCCTTGCACCCCTTTCTTTAATTTTATTTCAGCTGCAAGCTCACACAGTCTGGGACAGCAAAGGGCAACCAACATTATGTGTTGATATCCACTGCAGGATAAAAAATAAAAAGAAGGTTGGTCAATAATTTACAGTATTTCCTTGATCAGTTATTCTATTATTTTACTAGACATGGATGTTCTATATGCTCTTCTAATATAAATAAACTGTGTTGATTTTTACTATTTTACATAACTCTCAAAGGTATCTCCATGAACTCTTTAATATTGATCAAATGCATATATTGTTATTGTCATTGTTATTATTAACAACTTAGTGATTTATTTTCTAGAAACTCTTCATTTAAAAATCAAGGAAAGATTCTGCTCTTTGTAGCATCTGGTCTTGGGTAAGTGGTTTTAAGACTGCTGTTTACAAAAATATAATTCTTTTTCTCTGTATAAGAAAAATAAAACTTATATTGAATTTTTGATTAATGTTACAAAGCAATGGAATATTTATATATAACTAGCAGTACCCATGAAAATTGCATGATTATTTTGAAATCTATAAGATTGTTGGAAGTATATAGAGAACCATGAAATGCATAATTTCTTTTGAAATTGTATTTTTTCTGAAGAGTTTGATTCTTGTGAAACTTTTGTGGCAGTAATCAAAATTTACCTCGATAAAAAAAGGTCATTTAATATTTAATTCGTTAAGTATAGAATTTTAATATGTCCTCAAAAGTTGATACAAAATAAGAAAATTTCCTTCCTACCCCACCCTCTCCTCTTCCCACATCCTCTCTTTCTCTACCCTCTCCTCCCTCCTCCTACTCTTTCTCCATCCCAGCAATCTAAGATGTCTGCTACGAGTCCCAGTGGTCCACTTCTCTCTGTCTCTCTACCTACCCTCTTGTTAAAATACCTAACTTTCTTTTCTGCCCCCCCCCCCTCATTAAACTACCTAACCTTTGCCTTTGTTAAAGCGTTACCAACATAGTCATACTGTAACAGAATAATTATAGAAGATGTAACAAACACAGTTGTATTTTATGAATATTTTTGGAAATCTAAGAAAGAAACATACTGTCTATGATATGATAGATTATTCAAACAAGTGTCTTCATCTTCATGATCTACATTCACAGGATGCCACACTCATTTGCAGGATTGATTAGATGAAAATTGATTAAAACAAAAAGGTTGTAGATATTAGTCTGGTGAAACTATCATGTCATGGTGATGCCTTATCTCAGAACTTTAGACAATTGTCTCTGCCTGTTCAATACACATCTCTTCCTGTTTTGTTGCTCTCATGTTTTATTATTTTTCACACTCTTTGTGGTGGCAACATTTCGACACCTACCACCCATCTGTGATAAGGATTTTGTGGGGAATGTAAATCCCTCACCGAGAATTTGTGTTAATATATGCCAGGTGACTCAGTGGATGTGTTTTTAGCAGAAGTACGTAGGTTGTCAGTGCTGTTCAGCAGAGTGTCAGATCGCGGACTGGCCTGTGTGTTTGTGGCTGGGTTACTAGAAAATGTATGGCAGCATCTTTGCGCTTCTTGACGCATGGATTCTATGAATGTTGATCAGCTGTTGGCTTGAGCCAGGGCAATATTGAAGAATGAAATTGTTGCGGCAGCTACATGACCAGTAAACAAGATGGCGGAACCAATACTGACAGAAGACCAAGAAATTGTCACATTTTCATGCTACAGTTGTCATGGACCTAATCATATTGCAAGAGATTGCTTGCTTCAGCGGTCATGGATGAGGATCAAAGAGAGAAGTCCAATGTTTCGATATCATGATTGTCCGAGAAACAAAATAGGGGAAAGGACATCAGTACCAGTCTCTTCCCCAGGAAAGATGTGAATGCAGCACTACCTGTAATTACGGTCCAGGTTGACGGCTTTGGTGGATTCTGGATGTTCTCACTCGATTGTAAGTAAGTCAGTTTGTCTGTTATGGAGAAAGGAGGATGTGGATGTGTTGACTGTCAATGGGAAAACTCATAGGTGCTGTGGAGTCGGTTGTATTGACCTTGGCATGTGTAATATGGACTCTGTTAAAGTTGAGGTTCTGGTGGTAAATGAAAAGCTGTTTGGATTTGACCTTCTTCTCAGAATGAATGCCATAAAGGTGCTGGGTGGCATCCAGACTAATCAATCAGGCACAGTGTGTTTTACCAAGGAATAAGTACCTGTGTGTGCGGTCATTCAGATTGATGAGCCCGATTTCAATGTGAAATGCAAGTGTCAAGAAGCCTAGTATGACTAGAAGGTGGTGCTCGAGTGCTGGATTTAGAAGTCTGGGGAGAATCATGACAATCTACATTGGAAGTAAGGTTGCTGAGATTCCTAATGTCATCATGGAAAGGAATGTTTTTATTCCATGTGCGGGAAACTTGTGTGCACCTCTGAGTATGGCTCCACATGGCAACAGAGTTCATAAAACAAAGAGTTAATGTGATTACAAAGTGTTGGGATGATGAAGTGAGTGCCACAGAGATGGTTCAGTGTGGTGAATAAAGAAACTGAGCCCATAACACTTGTGTATGCCGCTGTTCTGGAGGAGTTGAGCCCCAGTCAAATAATGGAAATTCATCAACATAGTGAAACTTAGTGCCAGAGTGAAACTTAGTGTTTTGCTAAGTGAGTTAGCTCTTCCGTATCAAGGATGGCTGTTCAATCGATGGTTAAGAAATGTAGAGCATGTCAATCAATAGATCCGGCACCAGGCTGGTGCAGGATATCACTCATTATGGCGGCGGGCATTATTTGACACTTATAGACTACGGTTCTGCACACTTCTCAGTTTGGCGACCATCAGTACAGCAAGACTGTAAGTATGATATACCAACTTGAGTCTGTAGTCTAAGAGGACTGCCAGCTGAGCTCCTCACAGATAATGACACTGAATTCGACAGCAAGATTTTCAGAGATTTTGTGGATGAGTGGGGTATCTTGTTATGTTTCCGGTGTGCATATGCTCTTCCAGGAAATGGAATAGTAGAGATATGCCATAGGAGTATCAAGAGAATTGCTGCCAGGAAGCAGTTCTATACCTGAAGTAGTGTATTGGTATAATGTAACACCGTGTATGTAACAAGGATTTTGTGAGGAACGTAAATCCCTCCCTGAAAATTTGTGTTAATATTTGATGATTATCTTCTCTTCAACCATAGAGTGATCTACTCATAGTTTTGGATGACACTGTATGAGAGACACAGTAATTTGACTTTAAATAAAGATGCCATGTTTTTTTGTTGTTAAGCTGGCTCTGAGTTTCTCGTTTACACTGCATCTCGGTGAGAGTTGGAAGTTTTGTGCTTACACTTTTAATCCTTTTACATTTTGGAAGATCCTCCTTGTTGTCATGTCAGGAACCAAGTGATAGAAGATTGTGAGGTTAATTTTATTTCTTATTTTTCTTAACTGACTGGCATAATGAGACAATTTACTTACAATGCACCAAGATCAATCTCATCTTCTGGAAAGGACATTAGAGACAAAAGGCCTGCACCATTATTTAGACTAAAAAGGTGGGAAATCTACTTACATAATATACTCACACAAATTGGTAATTAGTATTACATTGTAAGTTAAAAATGACTTCAGATCATTTGAATATACTTGAAATAGCCTTTTTTTGACAGCAGTTAATTGCTTCATTAAGTCAGCTTCAGTGTAGTTGGGCTGGGTTTAAACTAATAAGAAAAATGGTAATTAAATTTGGTATGTTCGATATCAGAATAAAGATTATTTAAAAAATATTGACATTCTTGGATGTGACTGTCTTTTCACTTAGGCTATCCATGCATTTGCCACTCTGAGAGGAAATTTTTTCTAACACCAGTGGAGGTCTGAATTTGTAATTTATGGCTGTGTACTCTGGTTTTACTGCAGATAGATGAGGTCAGCATTTTCTTAGGGCATTTTGAGCAATGAATGTCTGTATCCACTCTATGTATGTTGTTCCGGATTCTATAGACCTCTAGTAGGTCAGTATGTTTTCTTCTGTATTCAAGGGTCACTAGATTAAGTTGTTTTAATCTTTCAGTGTAGGATATATCTCCCAATCTCGGAATGATCTTGGTGGCTCTCCTCTGAACTCTTTCTATGGCATCTGAGTTGTACTTCAGGTTAGGAGACCATATGCAGGAAGCAAACTCCAGATGGGGACGTACCAGAGACTTGTACAGCAGTAGGAAGCTCTCCTCATCGATGAATTTAAATGAGTGTCTTATGTAGCCGAGTGTTTTATTTGCTGCATTTACTGGTAACATATGCACAATGTTTTATTTGTATAGTAATAAATATGTTAGATTAGTAAATGTTTGTACCTTACTTTTCAGACATCCCTCGTATTATAGAAGAAATCCTTCCTCTCATAAAATCACCATAGTTAAATTGCAAAGAGACTTGACTGATTATTTGCAGCTATGGTCATCAACCAGTTGCAATAATGATTATCCAACTGCAAAGAATATGATAGTTTTTAATACACTGTTAGGGATCAACTATTTTACATACTGTTACTAGTAGTGGTGTTAGCAATGGATAACTATAAAATTAATTGGGATAGATATATATACCAATTTATTTTACGCATTGTTATGTTTGTTGTAGTTTTAATTTTGTATTTAATATTTATGCTACTTCTTGAAAGTATTTGAATGTCCACCTGTTTGATCCTCTCTATGGCTCCATGCAAGAATTAGAATGTTTAAAAGTCCCAAAGAAAATCTTTAGTTGTTAGTGACAACAAATTACTGATATACAGAAATGATTAATGATTTTATTGATGCATCTCTGCTAATGATGAGGAATGTTGTTCAGTTACATATTTTTATTTGTTTCTCAACTGGTGCACTGAGAAATGTAACCCACGAACATTTTGGTTGGATAATGCTTTTCCTATTAATTTTCCTCAGAGGACAAGTGAAGTTGTTTTAACATGTTTCTCCTTCACTTAGGCACTCTTTTCTCTTTTATGAATAGCAGACTTTTGTTAAAAGCAAAGCAAAATTGCTCTTGAAATATTCTTCTAATCACTATCATTTACTTATATATGAATTAAAGTAGTTTGATATTAGTTCTCTTCAATTGAATTCTTACTACTTTGGCTTGGGTCGTGCATTGCTGTAGAACTTAACTGTATCTGCTAGATAAACATCTTTACAAGTGGTTTCTAGACATTTACTTTGTGTTAACATTGACGTACCAACTTTACGAAGAATACATAGCATTTAGCTAAAGTTGTTTACATTTTCAGATGATGAATAACACATAATTTTACTTTGACTCTAACTTTAACCACACTTATTCACCTGGTTAATCTTTAATCTTCTAACACATTATTTACTTATTTATGATCCGATTCATATGTCAAATGTTTTGATGCATAAATTTATATAAATGAAAATATAGAACATTATACACCACTGAGCAAGTGTATTGCTGCTTCAATAACCTTCACCACAGAAGCTTTGGTCATGGTATTTTTAGGAGTTTAATCAGCTGCACTCCAGTGTGTCATGTGATGTAAAGGTGTCAGATTGTCCAGAGCAAAGTGAACAAACTACTTGCACGACATACCACTACCTAATTATTGTTGTGGCACAAAATATACTAAAAGATATCTGAGAAAGCATAAAACAATCAGAAAGCTAGACTTAGGAAAAGGTAGCAACTGCCACTCCAATTATTTTGGTTCATACATTATTTGCACCGTACTGTGAATTCTTCAATGAGAGAGAAGAAGCTAATTTCTATCTAATAGAAGCTTGTATACTAGTTTCTGAGTACCTTAAAAGTATGGACATTGATACTAACTAGGAAGTTACCAGGTAATGTTGGCAGACATCAGTCATAAAGGAGTAACCCTGCAGCCCTACCACCCCTATTCTATGGGGCTTCCTCAACATGCACCCTCCACATTGAGCAGCATGTCATCCCTGAACAGTAGGGAGATGAGAATGCTATTCAGCCATACAAATGCACACATATGAATTTACATTCATATATCCATATCTTAAAATACATGCATAACATGTTAATCACTGCTACCCACAACACTGGTTTATTGCTGGGTTTAGGTTATTAACTTTGCCCAGCCTGTTCATAGTAGGAACTTGAAATTTTGCACACACACTCCCCTCAATGAGTAAGAAAAATGTTTTTTTTTGTTTTTTGAAAATTCACCCCTAAATAGGTTTTTAGAGGGTGGTTCAATATGCAATGTAAGTTTATGTTTAATCGGTCACTAGTTTGTTCCCACTTGTATTTTTGAAAATTCAGACCTTGTTTAGTGATCACAACCCAACAAAAGGCAAGAGAAGTAACTTATTCATTGATCACCCCTTTGTCCAACTTTTTAATTGATTACCCCAACACAGCATATATGGTCTTTTATCTTTTTTAGATTATCTTTCTTATCTGCTTTATCTTTTTTTTAGATTTGTGTCTATTATTTTTCTGTTCTGTGTTTTAACTGCAATTTTAAGTGTAGAAGTTTTTAAAAGCTAATCATGATCTTAATCAACTTAAAATTACATATTTTTATATTTATTTCACCTATTATTTGTCTGTCTCTCTCCCGGACACACACTTTTCAAATGTGTATGTGTGCATATAAAGTTATAGAAGTTTTAAAATCACTTAGGATTCTAATAGAAGGCTACTAAATGCCCATAAAATATGTATTAGATTCCAGTTACCCTGAAGACATTTTAAAGCCTAAAGCCTGTATTTATCAGCTATTTTAGAAACTTTGAAACAGAAACATTTTTAAAAGAACTGATAAGCCAAATTGGGCTCATTTTATGCCTTTAGCCAGGTAGAGATTATAGAAACTGATTTTTTGAAAACTGGCAAAATATTAGAACATTTAGAACATTTTATTTTAGTGTGAAACATCTGCTGATAGCCCTACATATTCCAGTAATCTATTCCAAAGACCCACCACTCTATTGCTAAAAAAGAATTTTCTGATATTCAATCTACTTCTATTTGCTTCTACCATATATGTGTGACCTCTCAGTTCCTTGTACCCCCTTGTAGTAAAAAATACATCAGGGTTTACTACTTCTAAACCATGTATAATCTTAAACATTTCTATTAAGTCTCCACGAACCCTCCTATTTTCTAATGATGTTAACACTAACACTTTTAGCCTATCCTCATAACTCATACTTTTTAAATCCTGTACTAACTTAGTTGCTCGTCTCTGGATTTTTTCTAAAAGATTTTTATCTCTCTCCAAGTACAGTGACCAGGCCTGTGCACAGTACTCTAGGTTTGGATGGACATAAGTCTTATATAGTATAAGGAACGAGTCCTTGTCTATATATGAAAAGGTATGCTTAATCAGTCCTAGCACCCTGTTTGCCTTAGCAGTAGCACTGGCAATATATTTGTGAGAATGATAGTTTATCACTTACTATGATACCAAGATCCTTTTCATCATTTACAATATCTAGTATATTTCTTAAATGAAGAAGAATCAATAGTCAATGATTTTATTATTATTATTATCATCATCCTTGTTTTTCAAAATGTTTTACCAGGTCTAATGTTTTATTGAGTACTGGCTTCAAAATGGCACAGTAATTCATGTCTGCCACTGTAATTTTGCTCTGGAGAATCCGTCATTAAAAGAATGAATGGTTACACAAAATGCTCTGTTATAAATATCTATTTTAAGTAGATAATCTCCACCTGAGATCCATTAGTGTTGTGGTACCTAAACTGCATCCACTACTAAAGAATCAACAAGCTCCATGTGAGTAAGGGTGTCATAAGTCACCAGGAAAGTTATGGATAAACTGTAGTTTTCATTGATTCATCCAAGATGTTATGTCCTTATTTTGTCAATTAAAATAATGCAGTAAATTTGTTGAGTATTTTGTTAGCCATGTTTGAAGGGTTGAATCTACAACTTTCATCATGATTGTAAAAAAGACAATGATTTAATAGTTTAGAGCAGAGGTTTCCAAAGTGTGCACCACAACACCCCTGGACACCAGAGTCAGACCCTGGGGACAGTGCAGGATATTTGAAAATTCTAATAATTCCAGGCAAATGTAATTCAATGTGCAGATGAATGGTCACAATAATAGGAAGCGGCATCTAACTGGAACATTGCGAATCACTCTATCCATCAAGTGTTGAACTTCACTGTTTCAACACTAGATGACAAGATTTACATTTTGGATTGTTGAACATTCTCGGTACATAGTAGTTGCATATAAATGACTGCAGATTCTTTGTGGCCTCATTGAAGATTGAATCTACTGAGTGGTGGTATGATCAAGCTATTGTTAAAGTAAGTGTTTAAATAAAAATAATAAGTTCTGTGTACAAATGAAAAGTTTTTATTAAACATTGATAAGCATTGATCAAAGTGATGATACAACACAGACCAGAGGCAGAGATGCAGAAATATCGGAAATATAACGATAGTTATTTGTACTCTGGTTTTTACTTCGACATATATGAACACTGAAGAGATACCATAGTGTGTATTGTGTATGGTTGGTAAACTTTGTGACTACTTTATCAGAAAGTCAAAAGATTTAAAACAACAAAGAAGTACTTGTTTAAGTATACGTCAATATCAAGCAATGCTTTGCTAGTATCCTACAATGTGGCTAATAGAGTGCAAAATGTAAAAAGCCTCATACCATAGCAGAAGATCTGATTCTACAAGCTGCTGTAGATGTGGTAAACATTATTATCAGTGAATCTGCAAGAAACTGCTTTCAAAGGTGACTTTATCAAAGAATACTGTTAGTCACAAATACATCACATGGCAAAGGATCTCAATGATTAATTAATTGAAAGAATGAAAGGAAAGGAATGAGGATTGCAGCTGGACGAGGCCACAGATAGTAATAAGGATGCTAATTTAATTTGCTATGTACAAATCGTAGATGCTAATAATATTGTAGGAGACTTTCTTTTTTGTAAAAGTATCATTGTAGGTACAAAGGCTCAAGATTTATTTGAGATTCTTGACACATTAATGACTGAAAATAATTTGGAGTGGACCAAGTGTGTTAGTGTCTTTACAGATCTTATGGATGGTTGCAGGCACTTATTTGAAGCAAAGCTCAGGATGCATTATGGACCTGTTGTATAATTCACTGGGAAGCACTAATATATCTAAGTCCTCCAGTGAATCTGGTCCTTGAATGAGTAGTGTAAACGGTTTACTTTATAAAAAGTTGGCACATCTTTGTTGTACTACTGCAGCTCTCAATGGCTATCTTGTGGCTGTGTACTTTCCTATACGTTTGATTTATGACAGGAATGCTACACATATCTTGAAAACGAGGGACAAGAATATACAACAGGCTTTTATAACCAAATTAGCATTCTTGTGTGATATCTTAGAAAAGTTGAATGTGTTAAATCTCTCCCAGCAGGAAAGCAACATGCACATTTTGAAATAGGTAGAGAAAGTTTCAACCTTCAGGAAAAAATATTACTATGGAAACAAAAATGAATGAGGACGTTGGCAAAGAGTGGTCCCCATTGTTGCAGCCACCAGTGAAGTTGATTAATCTCATGATATAACATTTGTTTTTGAAGAACACATATCCTAGCCTAGCAACTGGTTTCAAAAATATTTTCAAGAAGATAATATGGAGAAGTTCACGTGGATTCAAGACCAATTCAGGGCCCAATCTCCATCTGACTTTACATCTGCAGAGGAAGAAAATCTTACGACAATACATTAGAAATAAAATTTGCAACATGGAATTAACTGAGTGTTGGAAGCTGGGTTTACTGTGGTAGCTGTGATAAAAAGCAAGTATCATGCAAAGATTGATGTGGAACAGGAAATGAGGGTGCTGTCTTCAGTTTGATTTCAAGATCTGAGAAACTCTGTGGTGAACACCGATCCCACTAGTAATTATGATTATTAAAAGAGGAAACAAATATATAACTTTTTTATGAGTTTAAATTACAGGATTCATTTTTTTTTTTATTAACTAACCTAATTGGATGAATGTTAATACAATTATTCAGTATTTTCTCACTTAGGATGCCGTGAAAAAATCCATATATACTAAGGGCGCCGTGATTTGAAAACGTGTTTATTGTACACATTACATTTACATTAGAAGGGAATATGTACAGTGCGAAAATTAATGTATCTTTTAATTTGTAAACAACATGAAAATAAAACTCATCTAATAAAACTAATCCTTCTTCACCACTTTACTCTGCTCGCATACTTTCTCCTTGTGAATAATCCAACTTCCCCAGCCTTTTTTTTTTTTCTGATTTAGATTCAATGTAGCATTCTTTTATTTCTCAGGCAAAAACTTTATTTTTTACTTGGTTTAATAAAGGAAGCTGCAAATATATAAAGATTTTATTACCTATAATCTTGATTCATGTCAATTGAATAAATAGCCAAAGTTTTATAGAATGTCATGATAAAATCTTATTGTCTCTGCAAACCTCTGAGAGTGTGTGTACATTTGAAAATGACCATGATGTCATAGTCTTTACATACTTTTTGAATATGTTCCCCAACCCCTTTTTGGGGTTGAGGAACACACTCCGAGGTTTGCTAAGTAAGGTCCTGGTGGACAACTGTGTTTACGTCATCCCCTGTAAATGTGGTATTATCTATACTGGAGAAACCAAGGTCAGACTTGATGAATACAAAAAAGCCATAATCAATGGCGAGATAGAAAAATCAGCTATGGCCGACCACATCTGGAGAGAGAATGGTGACCATCTTCCTCTCTGGGAAGAAGTCCAGATTATTAACAGAGAATGATGTTGGAAGCAGCACACATCAAAATATCGACTAAATGCATTAGCCAGACAAGTGTGGAGTTCAACCCAATGTGGCTTCCTCTTCTCAACAGACTAAACTCGACAAGACAAAGATACAGAGACACCCGAGCCCTGTGCTATAAGGGTTACCCCCTTTAAAAATATATCTTCTGTTTACCCCATCACACTCGGATTTTACACCTGAAGAAGGCCGAAGAATGGATTGGCCGAAACGTCATGTTTACAACACAAACAACAAGAATGAGTTCAATCGTCTGAAGAACCATTTGAATATTAATGACCCTTCTCAAAACTATAGAAAAAAGAAAACTATATCTACACATTCAATTTTTACAATCTCAATATGAAAATATAACTTTCAAATAATCAAAAAATAACATATGAATTAATTTTAAAATTTAAGCACACTCTTAAGAGGTAATAGATGTGACATTTTTATTAGCCTCTTTTTAAAAAATTAAAAAAAGATTTGGGTAATTTTTCACCATAGTGTTGATATTCATTTTTATAGATTTGCATTGTTGTTGGAAGGCCAGACTATTTTTAGTTGATAAATTATACAAAAAATGTATCAAAATTTAATAATAATCTATTATCAAACATTTTCTTTTTAGTTGGTTACTTCAATGATATCTGCTGGTTATGACTCTCAAATTTGGGATCTATTCATAATGAAACACTTGCGAGAAGAAAAACTAAAGAAGCTCATGTCCATGGAAGCAGCCATTGGTTACATCAATGGAAGTCTTGGTGAAAAGTTTCATGGAAGAGAACTATTAAATAGTCAGCAACAAACTGATGCTATTATTAAGTAAGTCAGCTTCATTTTTTATCATTGACTTTTTCAAAATCAAGACATTAACTGTGAATTAATATTTGGTTGATGTTTATGTAAAGTCCTCAGCTTGTGAGTGACTACTATTTGTAGCTTGCTACCAAAAGCGGGTTTGACTGGAAAGAAAGGAACATAAAGACAAAACGATGTTTACTGTAGCACACTCGTGGTAATAAAATGACGGGTCCTTAGTTCCCACGTGTGGGTTTTATTATTTCCGCTTGCGTGCGCATGACTGAAACTCACTTCCGTCATGACCTAGTGAAAAGCAGGGAGATAATTCTAGGTAATTATCTTCTTTTAGTGTCGGTGCGACATGACAATTTATTATATCATTGAGTAGATTCTTTGGAAACTTTGACCTTTTTAGTGATGCAAGTTCTATTTTAGATTTTGTATATCTGAAAATTTCTATTTAATTGTTTTAGTGTTCCTTCAATTTGTCTTTAACTGACTTAATTTGTGTTTCAATAGGTCAGAAAATTATATTCTTTCTTGGATTTTCTTCTGATTTAATCTCATGATCTCAATTTCTATCAGCTGCAATCAGAAAGGATATTTCAGGTTTGCATAGTGCTTTATATGCTCAATGAAAATGAACTGTACTCTGTTTATACTTTATATTATACTCATAATTTTTCTAATTTACAATTTTTGGGATCTTTTGTTTTGGGGCCTTATTTTACTTTTTATTTTTAAAAGAAATATCAATTTTTATGCTTTTAAAATGTTAAGCAAATATTTTCAAAGCAGCAAAATGTATGAATTTTTGTGGTATTTAATGATAGCTTATAATAAAGCTTGCATCTGGGTTTTTAAAACATTCCCTAGTGAAATGCATTAAGAAATAAAATGTTTGAAGCATTTAGATTTTTTCAAAGCTTAGCTAAAATGTTTAAAAACAACAAAATGCTAAAATTTTGAGAATATTTTCAGAAAACCTGTTTTAAAGGACACTAATAAGATTTTCAGGCATACTTTAACATGTGTCCTAAGTTTAGGTCATTTGAAGCCTTTTAATATTAGTTAAATGGCTTATAAAATGAAGAAAATGCTAATTATTAAGTCATTCATAGATTTTAGCATACCCTATAATAGTCTGTATAATGTGCTTTATCTTTTCATGGCCTTTACATCAAAATGCAGAAACCTTAATAGTTCTTAAGGCACTTTTAGACTTTAGTTCAAGGGCTTATTTTAGCTTAGAATAACATTTTGAAAAGTACTCATTTTTAATTTATTGTGAGGGTTTAGCACAAAGCATATGAAAGCATTCTTAATGGGCTTATTGCATCTTTTATTACATTTAGCTTCAAAACATTAAAAATTACTTGGGATTAGACCAGCTTAAAACATTTGAAAGATTTAGCAAAAAAGTTTCTAACATGTTAAAAACACTAGTATTAGTAGATGTAATAGTCTTGTCTAAATTTCTTAGATGAAGTATTTTCATTATTAATTTTGACTAATTTATCTTTTAAAATGTTAAAATTATTGCGGCTTTTTTTTAAACGCTCAGGTCATAGAATAAGACAACCTGAGCATTCCAATAAAAAACAACAAAAATAAGATGGAAGATAAACTAGTCAAAATTAATAATATTAAAAACACTAATTTAAAAATTAATTTGGGAAATTAGTGAAAGCTAGTAAAACTTTTGTTTAGTCATTGAGTTTTGCTTTTTTTCCCTGTAGACTCCTTGTGGGGTATAGGGCCACATTGCAGTTTAAGTAGCAAGTAGGTTTTTATGGGGTGGAGTTCCTAGCCCCACGCCCAAGATAGACTGCCTTACAAGGCTAAAGGGCTCCAACTGCCTGGCTATTTACCTGCAGCTGGGGGGAGAAGTGGATTCATACCTTTCCAAAGGGCATTAGTGCAAAGTGAACATAAGCAGCCTCCATTAAGATTTTATTGGGTTCAAAAATGGAATGGTTGAAAACTTTTAATTTTTAGGTCTTTTGTAAGCCTTTAAATGGTTGTAATAACTTTTTCTTAAACCTCTTACACACATTTAAATTATTGTTCTCAATATTGATAGAGGTATGATTTACCTTGCGAATCTTTAAAAGATTCCTTCATTTTGCATTTATAGATTTTTATCTGACTGTTTTGTTTCATAATTTATGGATTTATATATTATTACATTTTCATAAAGTGTCATGATGTGAGCTAAAGACATTCTTTTATATTATAGAAATTAATAACTGACAAGTAGTTTTGGGAAATTAGAAATTACATCCAGAGACAGGCTATTGGCCAGAAAACATGTTATTCTAAACAATGTGTAAACAAAGCAGATGGAGATACTTAAAAGTAAATGAATGTTAATGGTGCCTCATTACTAAAAACTATAGTTCCACATTTTAGATAACTCTTTCTGATTTTAACTTGAAGACTTTGTTCAAAATTTTGTTTGAACTTAAAATTTTGCTGATATTTATTAACTTTTTGTTTTCACTTAGGGATTTCTTTGAACCTTGGCAAATAGCATCTGATGAAGAGAAAAGGAAACAAGAAGCTGAAATTGCTGCTGCCACTGCAAATGTTGCTGAATCTGGGACAGCGGAGGTGGATCATGGCTCAGCATCAAAAAAAAATCAAGGCAAGAAATCAGCCAAGTGAGACATACAAGTAATTAGCAGTTGTGGGTGTTCATGTGCATGATGTATTCAAAAGTGGCTTACTTTAAAAGATATTGTCTATCCTGCAAATGTTAACACATGTTTCACACCAGGGTGTGATAAAGTGATTTTGTGCCTCGTAATGTAGAATTCTGGCCAAATGTGCCTCCCAAATGCTTATGCTAAAATGTTGTTAATCTCTGTTAGATCTCTGCACTCCTTTATCACTTGTTGTTTTGATCATTTATACCTCCCTATGAGCAGGTGTGCCTCGTAGCGGCATTACTGCGTTTCACAAGGATGCTGCAAAGGCAATTGTGATAAATATTTTAGCACAGTTTTGGCTATTTTACGTTTTAATAATACCATAAGGCAATTACATGTTTCTTCTTGGAGCTTCCTTCAGATTTCAGCATACAAACCAAAATTGTGTTCTATAATCAACATTCTATACAAATTTATCCTGACAATTAAAATCATCATCATCATCAGCCTTTTAGCGTCCGTCGTTGTACATAGACCTTCCCCAAAATTCAGCAGACTTTTCTATCATGGGCGTCGTGGAGCCAATGCTTTCTGAACTTGTCTAGTTTGTTGCGCCATCTTATTTTTTGACGGTCACTTTTTTCGCGTATGATCTCTGGGGATCAATGTTGTGTATTGGGATGTCCAGCAGTTGTCTGACATTCTTGCAATATGACCAGCCCATTGTCATTTGAGTTTTCTACGAGGGTTTAGCACAAAGCA
The DNA here is from genome assembly GCA_006491835.1 of Architeuthis dux. NCBI lineage: Eukaryota > Metazoa > Mollusca > Cephalopoda > Oegopsida > Architeuthidae > Architeuthis > Architeuthis dux. Next base: position 1,672,059 of record VCCN01002162.1, on the reverse strand, counting down.
TATGAAAGCCTTCTTAATGAGCTTATTGCATCTTTTATTGCATTTAGCTACAAAACATTAAAAATTACTTGGGATTAGACCACCCGAGAACATTTTAAAGATTTAGCTAAAAAGTTTCTAACATGTTAAAAACACTAGTATTAGTAGATGTAATAGTCTTGTTTAAATTACTTAGATGAAGTATTTTCATTATTAATTTTGACTAATTTATCTTTCTTCTTAGATTATTGTCTGACATTTTTGCAACATGACCAGCCCATTGCCATTTGAGTTTTCTAATGGTTTCTATGAAATCTCTGACTCCTGTTTGTTTTCTACTATAATGTGCTGTCTTGTGATCTCTCCATGTGATGTTGACCAGGATTCTTTCTTGTGCACGTTGCATGGTTCTCAGTTTGAGGGCCAATATTTTGGTTAGGTTCCATGTTTCAGTTCCATAGGTGACTATTGGGCGGATGCATTGGTTGTAGACCCTACTGCCTACAGAACAAGCACACTATTGTTCTTCTATGTATTTTCATCTATTTATTCTTATTCTGCTCCGCTTCTCCTCCTAGTTTTTAATTGGTATGTCTTAATGCTGTGCATTGAGCTTACATACAGTTTTTAAAAAAAGAGAATGTTAAAAAGTTTTAGAGGGGTTCTATTTACAATGTAACTATAATGCTAAACAAGACCCTTACTTTCAGCCACTGAAATATCTGCTTGGAGAGTGTTGAATTGCACTGGAAATGCTATAGACTCTAATTTGGGTGCCTTGAAAAAGCTGACTGGTTTATTGCCTTCAGCTGGGGTGGTGCAATTACACTTGCAGTTCCTTCATGAAATGCACCCGGTCTAGTTTAGAGCTGCACTTTTATCAGTTTCCTCTATATTTTCTGTATAATTGCTAAAGATAATGGCTTGATGTTGGAGGATTGAACTAAAGGCCACAATGACTGCAGTTAAACCATTGTGAGATGCATCTCAAGTGGTGACTATTCAAAATGTATGTTGCCTTGCAGTAGGAAAGGTACATAGCAATAAATATATTGCATAATACAATACTAGTTTACCCATGCCGTCAAATAATGACAGCAGTATCTTACTATTTCACCAAATATCCATCCATTCATGTTTGCATAACTCAAGGACAGCTAGAGCTACGGCTACCAAATTTTCTGTGGTCACTAATGGGACCATTGAACATGTTTTAGCATATTAGTTTTTCGAAAATTCAAAAAGTTTTTAGGTTTTTAGCAAGAGGTTTGATTTACAATCTGTATATAATAATGAGAGGTGACACACCGACTGTGTGTCTGTCTGTTTGCATGTCACACTTTAAAAAACACCAAACAAATTTGGCATGCACACTCAATGGACCTAGGGAAGGTTTTAAAATAAAAAGTTTTGAGAAAAGATTTTTTTAAGGGTTTTAGAGGGGTAGGGGTTGCTTTTACAATATAACTATAATGCCACAGTGCAACCTTACTTTCCGTCCATATACATATCTTATTTAATATGTTTATATATAATCCTTTAAGGGGTCAAAAGTAAAGGGAGTCTTTTTCCCCCCTGTAAAGGGTCAAAAGTGACGGGAGACTTTTTCCCTTTTTAAGGTGTCAAAAGTGAAGGAAGACTTTTTCCCCCCTTTAAGGGGTCGAAAGTAAATAGGAGACTTTTCCCACCTTCAGCGAGACAAATGTAGAGCCCCCCCTTTTTTTTACTCCTTAAATATTATACCCAGCGTAGATGGATACTTCAGCTAGTGTAAGTATAATGCTAAACCTTATTTTGTGTCCATCAGGATAGCTAAACCGAATAAGGGGGAAGGCGTATAAAGAAAGATAGAAGGCGAACATGCTATTTATCTCGTGGAAGGGGGAAGCCTTTAACATTAAGTATAATGCCCAATTCAATGTGTTGAAATATGATTTATGAACAAAGTGTGGGAAAGATGGGGGCAGAGCGAGAAAGAAAAAAAAGAAGGGAAGGAAGAAAAGAAAAGAAGAGACGAGGAGAAAAGAAACATGAGGGTGTAAAAAGAATGTGTCTAGTTACAAAAGTAAATCTGTCCAAGAGTTCATGATGGTGATGATTTCCAAATAAAGTATGATTCAATAAATACGTAGTTCAAATCCAAGATCGCTTATTGGAGGCCTTATTTAGGCCTTCTGCAGGAACTATCTGAAAATCCTGTCCGTAGCAGGAAAAGCAGTTGAGAATGATATCTCAACTTCTGGTTACGAATGACCTCCCGCTTCCGGATGTCGGAAAAGTAAGTACATTTGAGCACCCCTTATCCAAAACTCAACTTGCTGTGAGAGGCAAAAGCTTGCATCCTCATTGTTTTAAAGGAGTGAATTTCTTACCAGTCAATTATTATGCTTACAAAACGGCATGGATGGTCTGGGATGGCTTTTGTGATTGGTTTCAAATTTTCCACTGCATGGAAGCTGGATTGGATGACTATAAGATTTTGTTATTCTTCAACAACTATTCTACTCATCCACCATCTGAATTTCTGATAAAAAATAATGTTTATGTCATGTACTTTCCTCCAAATGTGACTTCATTAATTCAGCCATGTGACCAAGGTATCTGTTTTGTCATCTGATATTAGTGTCATTGTTGTTTGTTGTTCATTTGTTCTTATCTATTTAGCTGTGTTTAGTTTGAACGCGTTTGGTTCATAACTGTATTTAACTGTGTTTAAGACAAGAAGTGGAGAGAAACAAAGACACGTGTTTGCAGGGCAATCGTCTGGACCAGAGAGGGCCTTCCCGCTCCCACATCCTGGCTCCCGTTTCCGGTAGCCGGAATGGGGCCGTTAAATGGGAGCTGCTGGGTAGCCTCTGATTCGGCGTGTTTATTGACCTCAAGGTATCCTTAGATCAATGAAGAGTAGATATAAAACATCTTCTTGAACAGCATGCTGGCAGCAGTGAACAGAGGTGTTGGTGTGAAGGATTTCCAAAAGGAGTTTAACATAAAGGATGCCATATATGCTGTTGTCAATGCTTGGGACACAGTGACTAAAGACACAATTGAACATGCCTGGCATAACCTCTGGCCTTTGACTACGTTCAGGGACGATGATGAACAAGATGCTGATTTTGAAGGATTGCATATGTCAAGTGAGAAAAGAATGATGTCTGACCTCCTTACATATGTTTCCAAGGGGGTGGGGAAAAACACCAACACAGTTCGATGTATCTATACTATTAATATGTTGTTACGATATTTGTACATTATACTGTGATTGGTCAATTCATCAAAAACTAACCAACCAATAGAGAGTGAATATTGGAATGCAGAAATTTGAATAAAGCAGATGACAGAGGTGTTAGTTTCTTTGTTAAGGAATTACAAGTTTGTGAAAAATCTGGGTTAAGATTCCGTTTAGCAAACCAATGTAATTTTTTATAAAAATGTATTATTTTTTTTACTATAGATAAAATAAATAGAAATATTATTTATTTAATAAAAAATATTATTTTATTGTTATAAATTATATAAATTAAAATATTACTCATTTTATTTAACATATTACTTATTTTATTACTATAAATTAAACAAATTTAAATATTACCTATTTTATTTAGAATGAATGAGGGGAGAAAAGGTAGGTAGTTTACTGAAGGGTAGGAAAAGAAAGAGGGAGAAAGGGAAGTCATGTAGTTTGAGGAGAGGAAAGAAACTTAAGTAGTTTACTGAGGGGGTAGGGAGAGGGAAAGGGGAGAAAAGAAAATTAGGTAGTTTAATAAAAGGGTAGGATGGTAGACGGCAGAAAAGAAATGTAGTTTAATGAGGTGGTAGGAAAATTCTTGTATATGAAACTAATCCACGTTTGTATAACATATAAATAAAATCATGGACCGGCAACATATATTGAAAGGGTTAAGGGTGAAAATGAGAAGATACAGGCATAGGATGAGAGAAGAGCAGAGGTAATGGATAATCTTAGTTGTCAACACCCGTGGAATTTCCACGGATGCAGCTAGTGTAGCATTACTATTTTTTAGGTGTTTCCTTTTTTATGGCTGCTAACTGTAATTCTGTTTGTTCATTCATCTATCTACAGAAACATACATATTCATTCTCTTATCTTGTGCTGTCCCTATCAAATTTTACACAGCTATAGCTATTTGGGATTTATTCCATTATTTTTTCACGGTTTATTTCTACAAATCTCATTAAACTGTTGAAAGAATTCCTGGCTCATATTGACTTGATAGATAAGGTTCAGTATTCAGCTGAAACAAAAGTTTTTTTATATTGAAAGACTTTAAAACACCAATTAACTAATGGCAGGATTCTTATTCAGATGATTTATATACATATACTATACAGTTGATATTGTAAAGATTATTATGATGACAGATATCAACAGATTTAAAATGCAACAAAAGATATACTCACAAACTTATTTATTCATACTTATTTACAACAAAGGCACTCTCACACATGCGTTGTGTCCGGTCTCCTAAAACCCACATCGCGTCTCTTCAAACCAGAATGTAAACAGTGCCACCTTACCGGAAGTCGATAAGCGTTCTTCCACCTAAGGGCCAAGATACGTACTTAACAGATATTTTCAATGTTTTTAGCATTATTTAATTAAATGGTACTAGAAATTTTTAAGAAAATACTTTATTTAATATATAATGAAGTACTGCCAATAGTAAGCTAATGTGCTGATGAGACTAGAGAAAGAAAGAGGTTAATGTTAATCTTTCTTTCTCTGCCTGTTCTGCAGTAGTAAAAGGAAATGAAATACATGCATGTGCAAGGATGCAGTTTGCAAAAGCAATGTGAATAAAGAAATACAAATACTCTGCAATGATAATAAGAAGTATATTTATTACAGAAGATAATAACAAAAAGTAGTTCTTAGCTGATGAAAAGAAGTAATGCATTGTTAATAAAGAGTTTGGTTTATTACTTAGTAAGTGTCCTTAGTTTGTTGAAGATGTTAAGGAAAAGAGTGTGTGTGTATGTATGAATGTAGTGCGTGAGTGCAAAAATATGTATGAGTCCGCTACAAATATATATTTTACTACTTCCTGATTTTAAAGAATAGCATTATTTTTGTACAAAATCTCTATAAATTCTTTGACAATTAACTTTAATGGATTAACAATTCTTTTGAATGTAAAGAAAATGTATTTTATTTCTGCAGGGCAGCAAAATCTAAAGTGGATGTTACATTGCCCCCTAATGACCCACCATATGAATGGATACCTGGAAGTCCTGCAGGTAGTGCCCTAAGTCAGGCCATGTGTGCAGCTGAAGCTACAATTAGAGATGTTTTACTGTTTGAGCACATTGCCAGTCTTGCTACTGGGGACAACCAGGTTAATTTTTTACATTTCTTGTCTTGCCTCTTTCCATTTTGCAAAAAGAAAAATTGTTTAAATTCAGTGTTGTTATGATTGATTATTGCATAATGAATCTATATTATAAGTTGAGGTTGATTTTCTCAGTTCATGCAACAGTTTCGACTTGTTATTTTCTATTAGAAATGTGAAAATGGCCAACTAATAAAGATCTCAGAATGTTTTTCATTCCTAGGGCAAGTTTACTTCTTAAAAAGTATTCATAGAGAGGGTATGACCCAGACTTTCTGTATGCAGATTCTGCCAATCCTCTTGAAACCTTATTCGAACATAAGAGAGAGTAAGAGTAATTATAACATTTTTTAAAAAAGATTTTAGAGAGGGGCAGTTATATTTACAATGTAACTATAATGCTGAACAGGACCCTTACTTTGTGTTCTTCGTAGGAAATCCGCAGATGTGAATTTCTTTTTCTCTCCATGCTTATGCCAGTTTGTCAGTATTTTTTTAATCTGATGGAGCGCAATACCCATATTTAATTTTATAGAATCTCTATAAAATATCATTTGCTTTCCCGTGTTGTTATATTGAATCACTGTAACCATGATCACCGACCCAACCAAAGAACAAACAGAGTGGCTCGCATGAGTAATATATATATATAATAATTTATTTTTAGTGGCTAGGTATTCTTCCCTTTTCACTCAGTTGTTTTTATTGATTGTGTCAGCTCTACTTGAAATTTGCATGAGTACTTCCATAGACATCTTCTAAAATAAGTTTTTTGATCTTTTGAAATTTTTGTAATTGAATTTAAAAGATTTTTTATTACTTTTTAAAGATTTTGTGTCAGCACTACTGGATACACCATTTGGCCTAGAACCTTGCAAATTCGCATGAGTACTCCACTAGACAAAAACAGATTTGGGGATTTGGGGAAATTTTGTAGATATTTTTTTAACTTGGACTCTTTTGATCTTGTGTCAGCACTACTGGACATACCTTTTGGCATGGAACCTTGCACATTCGCATGAATACACCTTGTAGACACTTTCTAAAAAAAATAATTTTATTTTTGGAGGAAATGCTTTTTTTGCAAGTAGTAGCAGAGATATACACACATGCATGCACTCACCCATTTCCTATTTGCCAGCAGGCAAAATCAGGTAAAAAAATTGACAGTAATTTTTTATTATTTATTTTTACTTTCTCAAAGTAGGACACCCCGGTGGTCCCATGAAGATTGTTTTCTTTATTTTTTGAAAAGAAATATTGGGGGTCTTTTTGGATTCTTGTATAATTGTGTCAGTGCTACCAGACATACTACAATGATTCACTTAATGGCTGGTGTGGCGTATTTAAAGTTTTCTTTTTCCTGTGCAGTGCCGGATCCCTCAGCTAGTATATAATAAAGAGGTATTTTACTTAAAATAATTTATTTGCCTAATCTCAAAAAATATCGACCTTAAATTTACTAACATGTGAATCTTACATTATGATGTCAAGATTCTTTGGCTGATTCAATATACATCCTTTGTGCCTCTTCTATCCCCACATGGATAAGTCATTTACAGAAAGGAGAATAGAATCTCACTTTTCAAATGTAGAGCAAATGAAAATATTCATATTTTGATTGAAGGCAGTCACAAGCTACATTTACTGAAAAACATTGAAAAGGCTATGGATGTCACCAAATGGTAAATGTCTTTGATATATTTTATGATGGAAAGCCCAAGGTAATTTATTAGGTATGCTTTAATAACTCATTATTTAACATTCCATCAATATTTCCATTATTTATGTTAGAGTTACTACAAAACAAATTCAATAAAATAGTCTTAGAAGACAATAAACTGATAAATCAATCATATTTACAATCTTTCATTTTGGAGGAAGAACAATATCTCAGCTATTAGCATACAATTCAAATAACAGTCTCCAATATCATTAAAACTCTGTCAGCCATGCTTAGGGCCTGCTAGCCTGATTTCTGTTCTGCATATGTACTAATTAAATTTTAGACTCATCAAGTGCTTAGGTGAAAGATTATTCTGATTATTCTGACAAACTACGATTATTCTGATTAAGAATTAAGAAAAGGAATTAACACAAATAACAAACAAGTATTTGAAGGGGGCATAGTTCTTTTTATTTTTTAAATTATTGGAATGAAGTACAGTGCATTTAGAAGAAAATTATCTTTGTTGAGATAAAACATTCATGACAAATATAAATAAAGAACAAAACCTAACTTAATTTGTTTTAATAAATGTATACATGCGATTATTGTCAAAATAGGAAGGTAAGATAAGTAAAATAATAGAACAAGGCTTCTTTATAATTCCCTGTTTATCATGGAAAGTATGGTATGCTTGAATATCATATTACCTTCCATTCATATATTTGCAAAGACAACATACATTTTTTTTCATCGCTACAATATAAAGTTTTTAAAATATTTTCATTTGTTAAGCTTATATTCAAGTCTTTTTATAAACTAATGTATGTTTTGCTTTTGTCACTTTTTCAAACATTCTTAAGATCTTTTTCCAATAATCCTTAAGAGCTTACCTGCTGAGAATTTCTCATCTAGGTCTTTACTTATTTCAATAGAATTTTCAATCATATTTTCTCTTATACCTATGTTTGTTGTCCAGATGATATCTTATGTTTCACATATTACTTATGAAAGGTGACACATGTGATTTTGAGCCAGAGAAAACATTTTTTAAATCCACCTTAATGACAATTACTTTACAAAATATTGGATCAGGAACATTCACAGTATATATAATCAATATATAATCAACAGAGTTATTACTATAATAGGAAAATTAATTTTTAGTTTTCTTCATAAATAATATTTGAATTGTCTTTTTGATCAAGTAACACCAAAGTTAATTTTTAACTGTAATTTAATCTTTTTAAATCATATCCTTTTCTTTGCCATCAAAAAGTGTCTTTTAAAAGGTATCATAATGTTGAAAATGCAATATAAAATCTGATAAATCAATTTATTCCTGCTGTAGGGATAATAATCTAAGGAATAATATGAGTTATATTTTAAAATATGATATAGTGATGTTTGCTGTCAGTAATAACTTGCTTATACATATTTTAATAGGACTACTTTAATACTTCTTGTGATCATCATTTAAATTGATAAACTGAAAAATACTAGTATAGTTTACTACAAATAACAGCCTGATATAATTATAACCTGAGTGTTCTAAATACCAAATTACCTGTCTACTTGCATCTAACTCTTTTTCATAAATAGGGGAACTAGTTGCAAGCAGGGCTTAGCAAGCCAGTTGCAAGATATTTATAAGAGAGATGGTAAATCTGGCTTGCAGAAAGAAATTATTTGTGGCTACCAAAAAGGCTTGGAAATCCAATAGATAAAGTAGTCGATGCAGTCAACCCAACATGTAGCAAGGCTTAAAAGAAGCCGTTGACAACCTCATACAGCTAGTGAGTTGAAAACTAACCACTGGCATCAGGTGACATGGCTGCTGAGTGAAGCTACCTTTCCTTCATCGCTATATCTAAAATGCAGGTGGCTCACATGTGTTTGGCAAGAGTAGGTGTCTACCTCCTAGCCCTATAGCTACACCCCAGGTATCGATATATACTTAATCTCCCCAGACAGATTCTTATCAATTTACTCACCAGTTTTGTGGTGCCTGAAGCTTAGGTGTTTTGTGTAGGTTGTAAGACAACTTCTGAAAATACATCTGGAAGGGACTACTTAGTACAAAGAAGTGTGAAATGAATTTCACTCATTTTTAAAGAGTTTTTGAGGGTGAAGAATGGCATTAGATTAGATTTCATTTAAAACAAAATTATAATTTGCATAGGTGAAAATAAAATGTACAATTGAAGACATGGCAAAATGTAGCTGATCTGTGGATAGGTAAATTATGCAGTCTGTCAGAAAGAGGTGAGCGAGATTATTCTTTTCGTAATTCATAATAAACTGGTAAGTTAAAACTGAATCTGCTTTTTGAAGTTCAGCTTCATCAAACTAAGTATTCTTGACAGGTAAATGGATGAATGGGCAAAGATGTACTGATGATGATATGTCCATCTTGACTTGTATAGAAAACCTCTCAGTCGCTCTCTTTATATCAAATTATAAGTTGTTGCAAGGAAATAATGTAAACTTCATCTCATTTATGTTCTTGAAATCTAATAAATTAGTTGGAACTTTATTATATTTATTATGAACTTTTTTGAATAAATCTTCATATAACACAAGAAACAAAACCAAAAGTATTTTTTATTTTTTCTTATCTTAATAAAGACTAGTATTCCAAGGGAAATTATAAATCACCCTCACCCATATATGCTGTATTGGTGGTGATCAATTAAAATGTTGGGCTGTGATCACTAAAAAATATTTGAATTTTCAAAAAACAAGTGGGCAATTTAGCATAAGCTTACATTGAAAATTAAACCCCCACTAAAACCCTATTTTGTAGGGGAACTTTCAAAAAACAAAAAAAAGGTATTTTCCCTACTCTTTGAGGGGAGTGTGTGTACAAAATTTCAAGTTTCTACTATGAACGGTTAGGCCTGGATACATAGATAGATAGATACATAAAATGTGTGAATACATGAATAACTTAAACCTTTGGTAGTGGTGATTAATAATTATAGTAAATTGTACCTATTATGACATGATACTCTTTAATAAAAATTTAAATATTCTGCTTTTTCAAGATCAAATTTTTTCTAAAATATTTGATAAACTGACATGTAGCATAGCAGTTCATATACATACACACATATTCATTATGTATCTTATAAAAGAGAAATAATACAGTGTTGCATATATTGGTCATCTTTATCAATTAGTTTTCTGCCATTGAATTAGTCTCAATTCTTCATTAAAACTATTACTTAACAATAAATATTTTGTTATTTAAAATTTTTTATGACTACTTTTTTACCTTCATCTTAATTTATTAGTTGCTTTTTATTGCAAATTAAGATGAAGGTAACAAAAAAATGAAAAATGTAATAAATATTTTTTTAATATTTTTCATTTTACTGCTAACTACAGATTTCTCGGCTTTTGGTATGACCATACATGCATCTTAGTATATTGTATAAGGAAATATTTGTAAAAATTTCAAATCTTATACTTTCATCCTTCCTTTGTCTATTTGTAGTAGTTGTAAATTGGTGTCTAGTTAGTTTTAAAAGTATTTGTAGAATTTTGTCATTTATTTGGTTCAGTGTTAACAACTAAAAAGATGAAACTATTGACATTTGGTTCCAAATGCAAAAACATTGATTCTTATTGGTGCTGGATAAATATTTCTGTGTTTGTGATATTGGAGATCTGATACAATATATATCAGTTTTATCAGACTCCATGATCTGTTTCCTCTTCAATGAAAGACTAAAAATGTCATTAAAATAAGCCATTATTATTCACTCTTTGCATTTGCATAACCTTTAGTTTCTCTTTTCACTACAGCTGTAAACGGAATGCAAGGTTTTCAGTACAAAAAATGTTGATTGTACAAGCTGTAACCTCTTTAAAAAGTAATCATTACTGTAGTGTCTCCTAACTCGTGGGAGGCTCACTGAAAAGGAAGAAGAAAACAAAGGAACAAGGACAAAGACAAGAACGTTGTTTTTACAGTTTGTGCCCGGACAATAATGACTGGGTCTTTTTCACCACATGTGTGCACTCTTTATTTTTGTTAGCACGACGCATGACCGGAAACTCAATTCTGTCATGACAGACTGCGGCAAGGGTGATAATTCTAGGTATATATCTCCCTTGTATTATTTTAGTGTTAGCCCAACATAACGCCTCTTCCCTTCTTGGTGAGAAAGAGATGTGAAGTCCTTCATTTATGTTGTGGGTTGTGTTTGTGTGTTTACAGTATGCCAGTGTTTGTTTTGCTGCAATGTATGTGTGTGTGTGTGTGTGTGTGTGTGTGTGTGTAGTATGTTTGTTGTGATCTGTTTAAAAGTCCTTTGTGCAAAGTGTGTTTTTGTTTCTAAAAGTTGGTGTAGTATAGGCGCCTGAATGTTTATTTTGCTTTCATGTCTTTACCCCCTTCCTTCTTTTTTTGTATATTTTTTTGTTTTATGATCACTTGGATCCAACAGTTCTGCATGTTTGTAGTTATTGTTTTGCTTGTGTGCTGTTCCAGTAAGTGTTGTTGTGTTTTGTTTTTGTTTTGCGTCTTGTTGTTGTTTTGATTTCCATTTCCGTTGGTGTCAGTTTTCGTGTTTGAGTCTGACTGGCTTTGCGTTTCATTCTGTGTGTTTCTTTTGAGAGTTTCATTTAATTGATTTTCAATTTCGGCGAGGCGCTTCTCGGACAAGTGTAACTTCTTTTCCAAATCATCTATCTTTGTTGTGCGCACATGTAGTTGTCTAGTGTTCTCTCGTTTTCCTCGGATAATGAGTTTAGCCATTTTCTTTGTTTCCAGGCTGGTGCGTGGTGAGTGATCTTGACGATATTCAGCGCTCAAAATATTTTGAGTTTTCGGTCCGTTGGAATCCACAATGTACAGTTTTGTGTTTGTGTGAATTCCCTTGCATACAATTTTAGCGTAGATAAGTCCACGCACAGGAAGTGCCTGTGTGGATCCGTACGCATATATTTTAGATGCGTGCCTCTGTAACTTGGGTCGGTCCGGCATGCCATCATACTCCTGCCCAGTGAGAATGTTAATACTGGCACCAGTATCGACTACAAATGTTATTGGAGTCCTGTTTATATGGGCAGTAACGGCAGGGGAACTAGAATTTCGGAGTTGCCTGACACTGACCGTAAAAACAGTAACGTCACTGGATAGACATAGGGACAGAGATCTCTCGGTCGTGGGTCCGGAAATACTTGAAGAAATTTGGCTGATTTGGGGCCAGGGGGACCAGCAGCCCTGTGCAAAATGGTTTATTTTGTGGCAATTTAGTCTGAATCAGCCAGATATTGTGTGCACGTGGTCATGTGTTTCTATGGTGGAAGCCTGTGCATCTGCAAGCTCAGTAGCTCTTGCCTCGTCGAGCACTTGCTTTAAAGTGGAGTCATCTCTCAAAGCTCTTCATCTGACCCCCATGGAAGAGCAGCCTTGCAGAATTTGCGCCAGAATTTCACATTTGATGTGTTGAAAATCACATGTGGCGGCCAAATTCCGTAGTCGTATGCTGTATGCATCCAAGTTTTCTGAGGGGGTCTGAATTGCTTGTTTAAACTAAAAGATCTTGCAGCATGTGTTTTTCCTCAGGGTAAAATATGCTGTCAGGGAACGTTTTAGTTTGTCATATTCAGCTGGTATTTGTACCCCTTTTTTTTCTGTCGTTATCTATGTCCATGGTGTACAGTTGATTTTCGATTTTCTTTTCATTCCATTTCCGCCATCTCACGCCTGTTGTGATTTCGTCATTGTAGGTTTTGAATGATGGGAATGGAGATAGAAATTTAGCTATCGTGTGTTGAGGGGGTTCTTAATGTTTGAAAAATGCCAAAATGTGGGAGGCTCACTGAAAAAGGAAGCTGAAACAAAGGAACAAAGACGAAGACAAGAACGTTGTTTTTATGGCTCGCACCCGGAAAATAATGACTGGGTCTTTTTCTCCACGTGTGTGCACTCTTTATTTCCATTAGCATGGCGCATGACTGGAAACTCAATTCTGTCATGACAGACTGTGGCTAGGGAGATAATTCTAGGTATCCCAACATAACAATTACCGTTACCAATAAACTGCTATAAATACAGCTGCGAAATAAAGAAAAGTTCAAAAATAGAAGGCATTAATTGTTGTAATATAGTAATTTTAAAAAAGAATTAGATGGCTTCTACTATATTTTTATATGGCATGATTTTATTGGAACCCAGCATATGAAATAAAGCCACAGATCTTTTAGCCCAACAGTTTTGTACTGGTCTCTGTTGTTAAGTCTCATTGATTGATTTGAAAAAAGAAAACATGATACACAAGGAATACCAATGCCTACTGCACATATATGCATTTTGGACTCCACAAAAAATAAACCAAATAAACTACACTAAGTCTATTTCAACCAGCAAATAAAGTGCAGTCCTGTTCTTGTCTTTATTAATTTGGAAATTTCTTTGTCATCTATTATGTCTTGTCTTTCATGTTTTACAACATCCTTCCAAATTACAATGTCTCCTACCAATAATACAAGACATAATGCCTTGTTTTTATTGTCCATCAAGCAACAATGTCTAGAAGTTCAGTCTTTAGAAGTTCAGTCTTTAGAAGTTCAATCTCTAAAAGTTCAAGATATATATTTCATGCCAGATTATCATCAAATCTTGAAATCTTTGATAAAAATAATAATGGATGCATTAAATTTATCCTTTATTGTAAAATAGGGAAAAAAAGATATTTATAGCTTCTGGAAATTCAATTTAAAATGTATTGGTCCCTTAGTTTGTTCGGGCTTGTTTTTTGCAAGTTCAGACTTTTCAGTAATCACCTGCCCAAAAAGGCAAGAGAAGTAACTTATTCATTGATCACCTCTTTTTCCAATTTTTTAATTGATCACCCCCAACACGGTATGCTGCCAAAAACCGTTGGTCACATGACAATTTCTATGAGTGACTAACTGTTTATAATTTTTAGTTGAATTATGAAATTTACAAGCTACATATTTCATTTTTAGAAAATTTTGCCAAAATTTATAAATGTCAAAAGATAATCTTCAGGTGTTAACTTTTTACAAAAATTACTTTAATTACTTTATAAATTATTTTTACAATAGTTTTATTTTTTTCAATATTATGTTGAAAATTAATATGAAATAATCCCATTTGCAAAAATTGAATTGGAATCTTTCTGCAGTTTTACAACACTATTTAAACTTTGATCTAAAATTTGGCAGTTGTTCATAACTTTAAGATGTGATGAGAGTGTCTGCTTATGGGTTGAGAGATTGTTTTATTGTTATTCTGACTCCAGTTATGTAATTTATCAAAGTATTCCCTGTTAACAAGGTTCAGCTTCTCATATATGAAAACTGAGAAATTGTATTAGGCAAACAAATTTAATGAAATATCGAACTTACTTTTATTACTTAGTGAATTGTTAATTTTTTATCTTATTCTACATTTTGTTTTTTGAACCATGTTAGAGTGAACATGATCCACAACTTAATCACTTTTATATTACTCTCATTTTTTTACCAGTAGTATGATGTAATTCTTCTCTTACATATAGGAACAATTCATAAGTGTAGATAAAATATACTTAATAAGTTTGGTAATCATCATGAAATGAAAATACTCACATACAAATCTTGTATCAAGTTGCTTTTCCAAATAATTATTACTTGTGTATTTCAGGTTTCATCAATCAAGCTACTCATTTCCAAATCTATCTTGACCTTTATAATAATCAAACATTCATCGACATTCAAAATTATGCTTCTTAATTTTTTAATTAGACACTTATACAGATTGTAATGTAATTTTCTTTCAATCAGTAAATGGATCTCAAGAGTTATTGTGGTGATCCAAAGCGGGAGTTGTCTCCCTTGAGGCCCCCATGAGTGGAACTCTCTGCACGGTAAATCAGACCTCCTGGTCCTCACGTGCTGGCAGCCAATCAAGGCATAGGAAGCCATCACGTGACGGGCGCCAACTTTGAATCTTGTCTTTTTCCCCCCCAGTCTGATGTGCTGATCAGACATGTTTAACAGCGTTCTTGTTTTTCATGATGAGTGCGTGTGATATTCACTCATACTTTGGATGGGCCAGAGTTTAATTCAACCAAAATGTAAGTGAACCCATTCCACCTTATTTCCAGACACACACACTCACATAAGCCAGTAAGAACTTTTAAACACAAAAACATTTTATTGTCACTGTCGCAAAACCCACACGAGAAAAACAACACATGGACAACAAACTTTTGCACACACACACACACACACACACACACACACAAACATTAACTAAATCCATACATTCCTCATTTGAATAAATGTTTTGTTTCTTTCTAAAGGATTGTCTCTTTTGTTTTTCATTTGTTGCTGTTCATTTCCTTTGTTCATAACTGTACACAAATGGAGTCATTCTTTTCATTTTCACGAAACCTTTATTATGGAGAAATTTAACCATAAAGCCGGTGCACACCTCTTCCTCGTTGAAGCTCTGCTACCCAAATCATAGGTCAAATCTCTTTCCTCTACAAAACCCAGGTGACTGGCACCCATCCTCCATATTATCAGCTGGTCAGTTTTTATTAGTTTAACTGCCTTGATCCCAATGGAGTATCACTTAGTTTAATTGAAAATTACCAACAATTCAACTTCCCCAAATTAAAATTCTGCTTCATAATATTTATTTGAAATGCATTATAATGAGTATCATTTACAAATTATTTTGAAAATGATCCTATTTATAGAATAAACATCTCACTACAATTGAAGAAATCTCTGGGTGTGTGCTCTGCGATTACTTGCAACTGCCCATTGTACGAAGTTGACATTCACCAGATATATTGGTCGGCACACAAGGCATTGTAGTGTACAGTTTGAAGTTGTTTGGATCAGCAGTTCTCGAGAAATCTAGTAAAAATAAATATATCTCTATAATGCTAGCTGCATATTGGCCATTAAACAAAAACACAAGGATGCTCTGCCTCTCTTAGTGTTACCACTGTAACACATCTCTATAATGCTAGCTTCCTGTCGAATATTAAAAGAAAACATGAGGATGCTCTACCTCTCCTTGCACTCAACAAGCCCAATGTTTTTTGGGTGCAAGACTTCATCCCCTGTGCCATTGGGGTCAGAAAAATGGCAAATTTTATGACTTGCTGCTAGCAACAATATCGCCATTGATTCCTTCATAGTTTCTATAAATGATCTCACTTGACTTTTGCTCTTTAAAACACATTTTGCATCGATCATTACTTACTGCTAATTACTAATTACTAATTATGATTATACACAAGTATTTCATTCAAAATTATTTTACATGATAATTATGGCAAGCTGCTCCACACATGATAAAATCCAGCTCTTTCCAAGGAATGAACACTGCACCACATCTTTTTAACTTCAAATTAAAAAAGTTGAACTTTAATTTTAAAAAGTTGAACTCGGTGCTTCTTAAAGTGGGTGATATTGTACAAAGTGGCAGATAACGTAAAAACCATAAGCTGCGCCTCTGTTTGCTATCTGACCAATCAAAAGCAACACATCATCATGATTTCCGATGTTGAACATCTAAGATATCACAGTTGGCGTGTGGGAACAGACAGCCCCTGCAACTGTGGGGCTGCCAGAGCTTGGGGAGCGCAATCGGACCTATTTTATTTAGGGATCAGTGGCATCATATAAAAAAAAAGATTGAAATTTTATAAAAATTACATCTCTATCTAAATCTGACTATTTAGATTCATATAGAGAGTAACTGGAATTCATCTTCCAGATTTTATGTTGTTTTAATTTTTTGTAATCGTTTTCATGGTTTAATGTTTTGTTCCTTGTATGTTTCTATGTGTCTGTAAAAGAATAGATAAAAAGTAGACATTGTAATGATAACAGTTGTTTTTACTCATTACCTTTTCATATGACGCCTATGTCTGTCCTTCTTATTTCTCTTGTATTTTTTCTTACAGTTTAGTAACCCAACATAAACAAGTAAATGCTTTTTTTATACAATGTATATTGCCATAAATATGTACAGGCATGCATAACAAATTGGGAAATAAATTCTTTGCCTAAGTGAAAAATGCTCTGGATGAATATTTAGGGATTATTGAGGCATATTCAGCATGATTAGTGACTCTCCACTATTGCCAGAGATTTATTTAGAAGCTTTTTCTCTTCATACTTGCAAGTGTTTTTTAGTATAGAGGTAACCTCTACCTGTCACATGGAAAAGTACAGTTTGATTCTTTGTCAGTAAGACACAATCAATTTTAGACCTTTATATATTGTTGCTTCATACTTAAAGTGACTATATCAACTGCATTTGGCTCAGACAAACAGAGAAATGGACATTGTATATTAATTGATAAGTAAGTTAAGATGACATCATTTACAAAATGCTGGTTGTAATCATTATTGTCAGATTTGGTTTATACCAACACATGACAAAAATAGTGCTTTTACAAGTGTTGAATCTTTGTACTTGATTGTAACTTTCTTCAATTTATAATCAACATTTGATATGTAACATTGTTGCATCTTCATCGTTGTTCCTGGAAATGTACAGGTACAGCTTATCAAATTGTGGAGAGAAGGGAGGCGGGAGAGAGACAAGGTAGAGACAAAACAAAAACAAAGTAGATAGACAAAATGATATGAAAACAAAGTAGAGTGCTGTGCATTGACATATGCATACCTGTCGAACAGGAATATACAACTTGCTGATGAAATAGACATCTGTTGTCGAAATTGGACCCATAAGTTGTGCTGCTGTGACTTTCTGCAACTGCATCTCTGTGAAGAAAAAGTGCTGAGGGAGAAGAATGCATGCCAATCGAAAAACCCATTCTGGGTATACACAACAGAAACACGCTGTGTAGAAAAATAATCAATTTGTTTATTTTCTTCTGGCTTCCTATATACTAGACCATTTTATCGGTCACAAAGACATAAGAGAGCTGCAAAAATATCTGCATATTTCAAAGACTTAATTTTTTTGAGCGAAAAATCCTTCTGCCCGATTTTCTTACACATGCTGCTAATACAGTGGACTAATATAGCTTCACCTTCTTTTTCTCTCTGTGACTGTTTGGTTCTTTCTTTCTCGCTGTTGGCTGACATTCCTTCACCTTCTTTCTCTCTGCTAAATACTGACAAAACTGCCTCTGACTCGATTCGCGTGGCGAAACTGCCTCTGGCTTGATTCGCATGGCATGGCGTTTGGTCACATGAAATCTCTCTGACTCTGAGTCTGGTCTAAGCATCTGCTATTCATTACAACTTTGACCTTTTCTCGTGTCCAACTTAATTAAGACATTTTCCATTTTTGCCCCTTGGAGGTACTTAACATTCTAGGCTGGTTTCTTATTGCCACCTCTACTTGACTTCGACCACCCAGATGGAAGCTCATATTTCCCAAGCAAACATACACACAAAAATCTGTTATCTAAGGCAGATACAATTTCATTATTTTGCTACACACACATTCTGATAGGCGAACACACATATTTTGCTACAGATAGTAATCTATTACTTTTAGTTTGAAATAGAAGATTTATGCTTATATGAAGAATAACCTCATGACTGCCAGTTTTCACATCCTATCATGTAGACACTCTTCATGTATATGTTCTGAAAAGATTGCCAAAACTGGCATTTAAAGTGCTATAGAGATAATTGTGAATTGGTTCTGAGACAACCTGTGGATCATCATATTCAAAATAAAGAAAAATTATGACTAGAACATCTATGTGCATGGGTTCTATAATTTTGAGCACAGAATGGAGAAACATTCAGTTTGAATTAGATGAAATATTCCTGGTTGACATTTGAAGTTGCACCAAGTTTTACACAGATACAGAGGATGAAAATTACTGTAAAACATGCTTGCAGGTAATCAATATTTTGATTAACATGTAAGTAACAATTATGTTTTTTAGAGTTACCATCATCTTTTGTATCAATGTGTGTGTACAAAACTTGATGTAACTTCAAATGCCTAGCAGGAGTTTTTCATCTTATTCAAATTTATTTCTTCTTTATTCTACTTTCTCAAATGTGTGTGTGTGTATACATACTACATATTCTATTCATGTACATATGTAAATTGCCACATTTTAAATAAAGTATTTAATTCTAAGTATAAAAAATAACATTTGTAGTGAGAGGCACACATTTTCCCTGTGAAGTCATTATCTCTCCATCTGTGAACTGTCATAGAAGAAGGAGAAAAAGGAAAAACCAAAGGCTGACACATTTTCTTTGCCCTGGGATCCTCTCCCAAGTCACTTCTGACAAGGACAAGGGTTGTCACTCACAGTTCCCCCATTACAGACTAAATGACTTGCATAATATGCCAAGAATGTGCAAATGCAGAAAAATCTCTGCCAACAGCAGCACTACTGCTTTTGCAGCTGGACTAATCTGTGGCATTTTATCTCTATTAGTGTTCATATTATTTGGCAAATGCCTTTGTCAGATCACAAAGATATGAACATTTATTTGCAATCAACAGCACTTCTGCAGGATTCTTCTTCAGATAATAACTGAGTTCACCCTATTCTCTATTAGTCTTTGCTACATCACATATTTGATGAACAGTTAACTTAATTTTCTATCTCTGTTTTATTACAGTTTTAACTAGGCTTTTCATCATCTGTGCACTTTTAATTCCTCTCCCTTCATAATTCTCTCTTCCACTAAATCTATTTGACTACCTAAAATGGAATTAAGTATTCCTAATCCATGGTGACTAAATAGAAAACATATAAATACTTTGTTATGTACTGTGGGTCTGGAACACATAAGTGATATGAAGAGATTAAATTAAAGTTATTTATTTCCTTTATCAGTTCAACTGTCCAAGGTTTACAGTTATAAAGGAAACGATTGCATTAGATTTTTGAAAAGCATTCATCTGATTTTGACATTTATATTTTTGCAAAATATCTTTCTCTGCATGTAAAAAAAATAGTTATTTACTAAGCTTGGTTTAGTTTTGGCACAAGGCCACAAGTATGACGCACCCAGTGAGAAATGAACTCACTACTCAGTAGTATGATTTGCAAGATCAGCTTGCTAACCATTACTCTATGACAAGGTGCCCAAGCATTTCTTTTATTGGTAAATACTCTTTTTATTTGTGGATTAATTTTCAACCTTATTTGTTAGTGTTAGTTATTAATCAAATAGTATATTGTCTCATTGTTGATTGTTGCAAAAAGCAATATTAGGTCTGATTAAATGAATAGCCATTTGAAAATTGCAGTTGTTATGCACTTCTAAAATTCTAACCCTATATTGGTTTTACTCAAATAAAAGAGAGGAACTTACTTCTATTATTTAGCAATGCAAAATGTTGATATTTTAAAGTTTGGTATATACAAAATAGTGTATAACATAATGCTTGGTATTGTAAGGAGTGGAAATACATCCTAAACTGTTAATTTGGTCTACAATGCTTTGATTTGCAAACTTTTTATCTTCA
This sequence comes from Architeuthis dux, assembly GCA_006491835.1. Taxonomy (NCBI): domain Eukaryota; kingdom Metazoa; phylum Mollusca; class Cephalopoda; order Oegopsida; family Architeuthidae; genus Architeuthis; species Architeuthis dux. The sequence continues at coordinate 1,651,598 of VCCN01002162.1, read as the reverse complement.
ATGAATGAAGGGATGGAATAATATTAAAGTGTGCTTTTAAAAGAAAAATGGATTATATTCGGTGATATAGTTGTAAAAGAGGTTCCATCTCATCTGAAACTTGGAGAAAAGGATTGAAGATGTTAAAAAAATTTAGGGATACATGTTTTCACAAAGGAATTTGTATAAAATGAGTTAGCCGGGATAAAACAGCTCTGAGGTCTTGCCGGACGTTAATTGGTCCTCCTTTTTGGGGTCATACTGAAAAACTTTAATTTTGGAATTATCTCAGATATACTTAGAACAGTGAAAGCTATAAAACAGTGGGAAGTGAAAGCCAATGGCAACTACATATGATAAAAATATGTTAATGTATTTTTATTACATGTTGTTGCCGTTGTCAACACTGTTGTCGCCGTTGTCAACACTGCTGTCGCAGTTGTCAACACTGCTGTCAACAAGCGGGAGAGGGTCATCAGCCTGCCAAATTTTTTTTGTGAAATTTTACAAAAATTACTACAAAATCGCATTCATTTATCAAATATTTTGTATATTTTATACAAAACTTTTACATATTTACAACATGTCCAAGAGAGTCAATCTGTCCAAGTCCTTCTTTTCAGTCTGCAATATCCTCCTTTTCAGAAATTTGGAAATACAACACTGCATGCATCTTTAAATTAAAATTTGAAATTTAACATCTCAAATTATAGCTAAATGTTTTTTTTTATTTACACTAAAATCTCAATATTAGAAGCCTTGAGAATGAATATTATTGACCTTATTGTTAGCTATATGTTTACTTTTCTTCTGGCTGTTAAGTTCTGTCTGTACTTGTTATTATTGGTCTGTTTTGGGTTTCACCTTGCTGGTGGATAAAGCCAAATCTTGTTGGCACCCATCACCCAGTGGTGGGTTAGCCTTTCTCAAAGAAGCTGTCTACATATTACTATTTATAGCTTTGTTTGTTTGTTTGACATGAGTAGCCAGCACTCAATGTGAAGCAACCCAGGCCAAGATCTACCACACAAATACACACACACACACTTGAATGATCAACTTAGACACAAAGCCGATTCATTTGAGCCTCCGCCAGTGTTTCTTCATGGTTCAGGGCCACAGGGGAAAGGAATGTCAAGAAGTTGTGAACAATAACAACTCATAGAAAAGCACAAAGATATAGTGATGACTGGTCATGTACATTTTTGTTCTGTATTAAGATTTATTGTGGTTTTCAACCTTAGCAGACTGGTTACTTAATTTATGCAATTTAAACAATGTTCTGTCCGCTCAATATTAATGAATAATCATCTGTAACTTCTAGGGCCTATGAACAAATAATATCCTTAAAACCTCTGTTGGTCTAAGAACATTTCTCACTCTTTAAGGTTATTGTAGTGTGGCAGTTTATTGTTAAAACTTGGTTGAGCCACCATTATTGTTAATTACTTGAAAAATCTAATTTGGCAGGCTTTGAACCAAATGATGAAGGAATTTATCAGGAACTCCATTCCAAGCTGCTAAGATGGCAGTTTTGAGTTCCTGCACCATATTAAATTGCCTCCCACCTTCAAAAGCCTTCTTTGCTAACCATCCCCATATGTTTTCAATGATATTGAGAACAGGGCTGTTGACTGTCTAGATCAAAATGTTTATACCTTGCTCTTAGAGAAATCGTTGGGTGACTCTTGCAGCATGGATATGAGCATTATCATGCTGAAACCTGAGCGGCCACTAATCCGAACACCTTCAGCTACTAAATTTGTTTTTCTTAGCAGATCCACGTATCCTACTGCGTTTAGATGTCTTTCAACAAACTGGAGTAACATCTACCCACTATATCCTACAGCAGCCCAAATCCTGTGTCCACCATCTCCCCTAACATGCTTTGAAACGGTTCCCTTTGGTAATTGTGGGTCATACCAGTAATACTGAAGGCCGTCTGGGCCATTCAGGTTGAAATTCTTCTCGTCTGAGAAGACCCTCTGCCACTCCTCATCCCACGTCTTGCAAATTCCAGTCTGCATTGTTTGTGGATCATTTTCAAAGCTGGATGCTGCAATCTTTTTCTGTACGTGAAACCTGACCTCTTAATTGTTCATCTGATGGTCTTTTTGTGAACTTGAACCACTGTTTTTGCCTTCAGACGAGCTATGGACTTATTGGGGTTTGCTGCAGTGCTCTGATATCTTCTTGGGTCTACCACCTCTGTTCTTGGCTCCATAATTATCTGGATAACAAAAATAATTTTTCAAAACTGTTTGACATGGATGAATTTGTTCAGCTATTGGACGTTGTGATAGTCACTAATTCAAAAGTTCAAAAATCCTACCACGTTCAAACTCGGACTGATTTGGTCTCCTTACTGTGTAGACTTGATACCATTTTTAACAACAGCAATAACCAATAAATTGAATTTTGAACCCTTTATATAACATCAATTTTCAATGAGTTCAAAATTTAGTTGTAATGGAAATTTTCAATGATTAAAATTTCGTTAAAACTGCTCAACTTTTTACTATTGGACAGTGCTTTTTAAATGACCAACCCCCAAAATCTAAAGCGGTAATGGATTATTCCAGATAATAATGAAATTATTCAACCTTTTTAACTTGAGTTTAAAGTTTTATGGTATGTGTTGTTATATTTTATTGTTTACTTTAAACTAAATCTTTTTATTGGTTTATTGTTCATGTTCTTTTAAAAGCAGTTTAATTTCTTTTAAAATCCTTATCAAGAAAGTTGGCAATTGCATAAATTATACAGATTCTTCTTGCTGAATGACACTTATTATTTTAAAGGTACCTACTTCCTACAGACTGCCACTCCTAATGGTGACGATGTTGCACTGTGGGAAATTATCTGCTGGAAAAGTGAATGCTTTTGAAGAAGTTTTGCTTATACCTAGCTTTCGTTTCTCTATAAAAGAGGTAAGTGAATTTTTAGTTTACAATCTGATTTGATTTTTATAGCTTTTGCAAAGAGATACAACCATTATGTGACAGAAGTTATAAAAATTGGCTGTTTTAATGACCCACAGATTATTCCTGTTTCATTGGTTGTTTATAGTTTTTCAGAATCAGATACACCTGAATTACAAACAAGATGAGTCTGCAATGAAACAAGTCACACACCAAAGCAGGTCATGCCAGTAACATGTTGAACATGACAAACATATAAAATTAATCACTTTCTGAAAGTTTCCTGAAAACTGAAAAGTTCCAACCTTATTATTAGCAACAACCCCTGTCAACAAAAATCCCCAATAAATCAGACAAATGCAGGCTGCATTCAAAAGATGAAACAAATCTTCTTTTGTAGAAGGTTATTTTACATTTTCTTTGTTTCATGATCCAAAATGGTGTAATCACCTTCAGTAGGATTCACGTCAAAAGACTGAATTGAACATTCTCAAGTCTTTTTTACTGTATGAAAAGGGTGTTTGATAGTAGGCAGTTCAAATAAATTTTGTAGCGAGACAATCTCCAGACCCATACTTTTCCACTGTTTGAAAATTTAACAAATGAGAACTCATCTGAAAAGACAAACCTCTAAGGCTATGTCCACCATATCAATTATCCCATTGCTTTCTCTACTGAATGTTGACAGGTTTAAGAAGTGGATTTCTTCTGGCTGCTCTGCTATTATAACCCATGTTATGAAGATACTGTACTGCCACTCTTTAGATCATTTGGACACATTTGCCACACTTACTTTCTGCCTTGCACTGGGGATTTTTTCAATTTCCTGTCTCATCACACAAAGTCACATTTCTGATCAACCAAGTCATTCTGAATGAGATGCAGTGGTTTCCTTTCCTTCATTGGTGAATTGTACAATCATTGAAGTCACATTTAAAGTGGAATTCTCAATTTTGATCCTATTTTAAACGGAATCATTTCATTTTCAAATTGACCAATATACCCAGTTTCAAAATCTGATAGATTAGATATGGATTTCCCATTACACAAAATCTTTAAAAATTGAAGAGCAAAATTTATATTCCATACAAAGTTTTACACAGACAAACTAAATCAAATTAATTACTATATTGTAACAATAATTTATATATCAGAACAATTCTTTATACTAAGGATAGTTTTTTTTTACAACGCCTCCTGTCAGTTCTGTGCTTTATTAAATAGAAAGCTCCATACAGTTCTCTTAGCTGCACATTTGGCAACATGATTCAGTTGACTATAAATAGAAAAAACCATCCCACATTTTAATAAAGAGAGTTCTTCTACAAAAGTAGTTTTAGTTAATCAACTAAAAACTCATTCCAAAGTTAAATTTATAAAAAAACTACTCTGGATGACCAATGAAAATATTCCAGTCAAAATTTGAAATCCTTCATTTATTGTTGTTTTGCGGCAACCTTTTTTCTTATCCACTTTATCTTCAAAGTGTATTTCATTAGTTACTTAGCCAAACTACTGCTTAAAAATAAATAAAATAATTCATAAAAATTTCTTTTAAATAGCGAGAGACTTGGAGAAACAGATAGAACTTGATAGAACAATTTTCTAGACACATATGATCAAGACAAACATGTTGATTCAAAGTATTTATTTGGATTGAATGTTTTAATGAGATTATGATAGTTGTCTTGGATTTCTGCCATCAATGCTGATGCAAAGTTTGTGAAGGTAACGGAAATCAAAGAGTTGGGAAAATAGAAATTTGGAAAAATTATTGAAATAAATAATAACTGATGATTTGAGTTGTTTTTCATTATATAGAGATAGTTTTACCAAGGTGTTTTGCTTGTAGACTGTAATATTATCTTGCAATACAGATGTCTACACTAAAATTGGTAGGTAGCATCTTGTCTAGTAACTTTGAAAATACTTTTTTATGACTGGAGTTTGTTCTTCTAGTTAGGAAAATTAGAAAAGCAAAGCATGAAGCCTGGCAATTCGTTGCTTCTACTTCTGGAAAGAAGGAAGAAAAGGAAAGAAAGAGGACAAGAAAATGAAGTTGAAGAATAAGAAGTGAAAAATGAGAAGGAGTTGAAAGATAGAAAGAAAAGATTAGTAAAAATGAGAAAGAAAGAAAATGAAGAGGAAGAAAAAAGAGAAAAGAAAAAGATTATTGAGTGTAAAAAATATAAGAAGAGAGTTTTGTGCATGTCTTCTGTGTTGACTGACTTATTTCTATTGTTAAACCTTTGTTCATTGCACTTGCATGAATTTGCCATCTTTTTGCTTACAGAGTGTCTCTCATCTGCTGTCTATTCATGATCACATGATCTCTATTCTCCTGGAAACCTATCCTAAACTATCGGTGAGTAACACTGGCACACAACTGCACTACTTTTAGCTTCCATTAACAATATCAACACTTGACTCTTTAAATGTCATGAAAAACAGATCTTACCACAGAACTTTTACAATAATTCTTAGAGGATGAAGAATCAATCATTATGGAGGTTTTAATATTTTCATGATATGCACATTCTAATCTCTGTTCCATATTTCTGCTGATAAGTATCAGAGATTCAGTAATCAGTTCACTCTTCACATAAAACTATTCAGGAATAAATTGTCCAAAGTATTAATATCCTACAATGTCTATAAATAATATTGAAAAGTAAAACAATATCCATTTTGAAAAACTATTTTGTTCACTTTATTTCTTATATTTTTGTTAAACTCCAGTCCAAGTCTGGAGTTGACTTTGTTTTTCTACCGTAACAAGAACAACAAGAACAACAAAAACAATCTTCACCAAATTTAGGGGAGTAAAAATTTACATTCCCCTACCGTGATCTGATTTCATGGCCAACTGATTGGTAGCTGGCTCTCTTACCAACTGAGCTAAACTGACAAGTCTTACATATCTACAAATCTATTGATTATATATACAATACAAAAGTTGCAGTAATCATCTTCAGTTGGAGTAGAAGTAAGAGTGGTGTTTGACCCTGCAGCAGCCAGGCTTGTCAATATTTAGTTTTGATAAGTGAAAACATTAAATATTTATTGTATACAAATTATCATAAATAGATAAATAACATTTTTAAAGATTGTGCTAAAACCCCCCCCAAATGTAAAGAATAATTTTGATGAACTATATATGCAGTCATAATTTTTTAAGGCTTTAATAATTTCTTCTGTATATCATTTAAGTGTTCTTTTGCACTTATGCGTGTGTATTTTCTAAGAAAATAAAAGTCAATAAAAGACTGAAGAAATTTCAGGTTAGTTATTGGAAAGACACATTCTTTTTAATGGTTACACATTTCTAAGATTCTACAGACTATTTTGATACGACTGTTGACTCTGTTTTATTTCTGTGAAATATAAACTTTGGTTTCTGTTGACCTTCCAGAGGGAGAGATGTGGCCTTTTCAAGTCCTAACTAAAAAAAAAAATATATTTCATTAATACAGCCTTATTTGCCCCAATATGTTTTCCTTTTCATGGGAAATAGTGAATGGTCACCCTTCAAATAATAACACGTGATTTCTGTTTTAGAAACAACAAAGAAGATAATATTAAATAAGCCTGTGCATCATGATGATACGGAATAACATCTCTTGTAGCAGTTTGTTCATCTGAGATGAAGTTTTGGCAAAGATGGAACCTAATATGTTACGATAATGTAACAGTTTTAAAATAAATAAATAATCCCTCAAGTAAATTTAACACCTAAATCAAATTACTAATATTTTAACATTTTTACATTTGATTTTTGGGAATGAACTACATCAGTGATTTCTTGGTGGAGTGACACACCTGTGTGGGATTGAAATACATTTCCAGCACTGATACGGATATCAGATTCTTAGATATGAATATCAAATTCCCAGATATGGATAACGAAATTGCTGGCTGGAGACTGCAGCCATAAAAATAACTTCCAACCAAAACTACTTATGATACCAAATTACCTTTTTTAATCATCTTTATTTCAGCGTTTAATTTGTCAGATTCACTTATAAATCATTTGATTAAAGAAAAGAAAGGCAAGATTGTCATAATTTAGTTCTGTTTTTCTTTTAAATTTTAGTGAAGTATTGTGTCTACAGGGTATCCATAACTACAGTGCTTCTCAGAACATTGAGGGTCTGTCTGATGTATAGACATAGATATTTACATATTCATAATATTAGATACTCTAGATGCAAAAATTATTGCTAAAGTATGAAATACTTAATCAAAGTCTATATGTCTTATTCTTATGAATTAACTATACAGATATACCTTGATTAGTGGGGTTAATTTGTTCCAGGATTTTCTGTACTGTTCAAAACTGCACTGTTCAAGGTTTTATTATAATTTAATGTGGGTTTTTTTTCAGCCTATACTAAGTTACATTAATTTGTACAGCAATACCGTAACTGTACTACATCAAAACCCGTATTAATCAAAACCACACTATTCAAGGTATTCCTGTATTTACAAAAATAAGGTTGTATAACTTTCTTTATCTTCTTTAACCTTGATTCATCATATCTCTCATGACATAACATTTATATTTTTCAGTATTGCATAAACCAAGTGAGTGATATTGGAACTATTACAGTTCAGTTTGATAAACCAGAGCAAGTTTTGGATTTGGTCATTGAAGCTATTGAAGCTGCTAACTTCAAACCTAGAAGAGATTTTAGTATTGCCATTAACTGTGCTTCACATCAAGTTGTTGATTTGGTAATTTTTCTTTTTTGCTTTATAACATAAACAATATTTTTTTTTATCAATTTCTATGATCATGAACTAATTGGAAACAGGACAGAATGGATTTAAAGGCCCCTAAATCACTTTTTGTTTAACTTTTTGTGAATATTTATTTAGAAGATATTTGATAAATGTTTAATGTAAACTATGCTGTTTCAATCTTATAGGCAAATCAAAATCTGTCATATTCAGAAGATCAGAGGGATATTAGTTAGAAACCGTCAACCAAACTTGTCAACATGGGTTTCTTCAGTTTTTAACTGATTCTGGCGGAGTGGCTATCTATCTGTATATGTGTCACAGGTACAGGCTGCACCAGAGGGAGCTAGAGGGCTGAACATTTAAACATTTACTCCATATGTCTAGAAAAAACAGTTGTTTTTGTTTTTTGAAAATTCTCCCTTGCCCCAAATAAGTTTTTAGTCAGGGTTCAATTTACAATGTAAGTTTTTGCTTAGTTTGTGTATGGCAGCATTCAAGCTTGTTTTGGGGAAATTCAGACTTTTTAGTGATGCAAAAAAAGGCAAGAGAAGTAATTTATTCATTGATCATCCCTTTTTCCAATTTTTAATTGATCACCTGCAACAACATGCTGCCAAAAGACGTTGGTGACTTAACGGTTTCTATTGAGTGACTAATCAGACCTATTAATCACGGCTACCCACAACACTGGTGTAAATACTGTTGCTGGGTTTAGGTTATTCATGTGTTCTGACATTTATATGTATCTATATATCTATATATGTATCCAGACTTTGCCCAGCCCTAACTGTTCATAGTAGAAACTTGAAATTTTGCATACAAACACTCCCCTCATTGAGTAGGGAAAATGTTTTTTTTTGTTTTTTGAAAATTCCTCCCAAAATAGGTTTTTAGTGGAGGGTTTCAATTTACAATGTAAGTTTATGCCAAATTGATCCCTTAGTTTGTGTCCAGCAGCATTCTCACTTGTTTTTTGAAAATTTGGACTATTTAGTGATCACTGCGTACCACCACTGCTTAATTTATAAGGTAAAAAGAAGCATATAAAGGTGGTGGTGATTCATAATTTCCCTTGGAATGTTATTATTTCTTTTTTAATTTCTGTCTGTTTTATGATTAAACCTTTCCTAGAATAATATTTTCTTAACATAAATTTCTGGTGCATTACATAATGGTGTTTTATATCAAACAAGCCTGGTGGATTCTTTCTAGCCTGTATTCAGTCAAAGTACCAGCTGTTTATGTAATTGTAATTCTACCATCCCAGCAAGTAAATGAATGTGATAATTTTGTTTTGGAATGATGTTATATTTGTTGCAATTTTCTGTTGCAGGACAAAGGCAGTTATGACTTTGTGAATGGAATAAACCTGAAGAGTTTGGAAGATGCAGCTGAATTCTGGGTGGATCTGGTGAAAGCCTATCCTGCAATTGTTGCTCTTATTGACCCTCTACGCAGAAAGGTTGGGTAGAAATGTTATCTTCAATATCCATCAACAAAAAAAACTTCTCTTGCTAGTTATTTCAGTAAAATCAATTTTTTTAAATAAAAATACTACTTTTCTAATGGGAAAAGATAGCTTCTTGTCTACTAAACTTCTAAATAGATATATTGTATTGCATTAGTCTAGCTATCAAAATGATTTGCAATGAAAAGATACTTATACTATTATATTTAGTGAAAACAACTTTGAACGAACATGTATCTCAGAATTTACATTTATTCAGAAATAACTAATAATCAGACTGAGTGATTAAAAGTTAAAAAGTTATCAATCTATATAATGAACAGTGATTTGGACTCTTCCACTTAAAGCGAGCAAATTTGCTGATAAAAATTTCTCCTACCTATCATTTGAAATATTTGAACCTTCTTGTTGTTTGTATCGTTAACACAACATTTCAGCCAATCCATTCTATGATCTTCTTCAGGTCTACTATCCAAATGTGATGGTGGTAAACATAATTTTTTCTCTCCAATGCTAGCAACGCTTATAATGTAGCATTCGGATGTTTTCTGTTCCTTTCCTTGTTAGGCCTGGGTTTCCATACCTAGTCCCTGTTGAGTAGCGGAAGCCACATCGGGTTGAACTCCACACTTGTCTGACTTATACACTCAGTCAACATGTTCATGTGTGCTGTTTCTTTGATTTTTCTCAGTTTCCAACAGCATTCCCTGTCTATAATCTGGACTTCTTCCAGTGTTTGCCTTTCTGTCTCCAGATATGGTCCGCCATCCCAGCCCATTCTATTTTGCCTTTGTTTATGGCTTTTTTATGCTCCTCGAGTCTGACTTTGAGAGGCCTGCCAACAGGGACAAGGTATGGAAACTCAACCCTGAAAAGGAAAAGAAAACACTGAATCCTACATTATAAGCGTTGCTATCTTTGGAGAGAAAAGATTCTGTTTACCACCATCACATTTGTATAATACACCTGAAGAAGGCTGTAGAATGGATTGGCTGAAACGTTGGGTTAACAATACAAACAACAAGGAGTTCAATCATCCGAAAAACTCTTTGAATGTTAGCAACATATTTCCAAATCAGTGAGAATTTCTTTTATCTCAACAGGAAGTGAAACCATGTGTGCACTTGTGTAAATCCATTTCTAGTTATTGCCTGATCATTGGAGACTATAATGTTTCATGGCCGAATAAATGTGTTTCGGATTGCAAAGAAATCAAAGCTACAGGCCAACCAGAAAGCATTCCCCTAAATGATGTCACATTGCAACCCACAGATGAACAAACTGCTGAACCAGTGGACACTTATGAAATCAGTGGCCAAATCCTTAGAATGCAGCAAACTACTACAATCACTGATCTCATTAATTCAGTAGCACATCTTAATGGTATGTCTTTTTCATTGAATTATTCATTTATTTCATTACATTGATGATTATTATTGTAATGCTGAATTGTAGGATAACTTGTTGTTGTGAAACCATGACAGCCTCTTTAGATATTTGGCAATGGCCTAATGGCAGTGGTAGTTTCATAAATTGAGCTGACTTCAAGTGGAAATAATTAAATTTTACCTTATGTTCACTATTTCTATATCAATTCCAATGCCATTATTTCAAATAATAGCTACTATGAATCTCTAATAAAGCTTCATTCAAGGACACTACTATCTAATTTTTCAATATGGCTTACAATGTTTTATTGTCCTTCGTGCAGAATGTATTCATTCAAACATATTTCATCCTAGACAGTGTTTGTATGTATGTTATTCAAGTTTGTTTTTTTTGTAATTTTGTTTTTAAGAGGGTACAGATGGAAGTGTCAATATGATAAATAGCATGAATTCATTTATTTTTCATTGTAAATCTAATTTTTAAGGGCTATCCAATTTTAAAAGAACGTAAGAGTATGCATTAAACTAAGCTGTGTATCCAAATTGTTTATTATTATCATCATCAGATTCTGTGCTTGGATTTCAAAAATCAATCCCAGAACTTTTTTAAATAATTATTAGAATATAGTTATTTATCAATGAATAACAGATAAACTTAAAATATATATAGATGAATTGACTAAATACCAGAAGCCAGAAATCCTCTAACATGTCAGTTAAATGTTGGTACTTTATATGTTCTATATTTCATTCATGAGACGAGTTAAATTTGATCTATCTGAATGTTCAGTATTGATTTTGGAAGAATTGTACCAGTGGTGATTATTAGTAGTAAATAAACCAAACTTTTTTGTTTTGTGTTCCTGACATCTTGTCGTTCAAGGAAAAACAGTCTTATTTTGTCAGTGTCAACTCCAAGAGAAATTTCCATAGATACCTTCTAAATTCCACTAGGAACTCAGCTCTTCTGACATTGATGCCAGGAACTATGGTTATACCTCATCTAGTAAACACAGCTCTTGCATCAACTGATTTGGCTTTGAGTAATAGACATCTTGACCCTTTGATCACTGGCGGCCGGTATACTGGTTGCTATTTGAAAGTCCATATACACGAGCAGCCTGTATAGCAGCCGCTGACATGTGCGTTTTGTTTACAAATATTGATAGTTTCCTATGACCCAAGAATCGTGACAAACAGCAGATATAATGTGATATATGATTAGTAATCCCCAGGTCAGGAACGTACCAATGTTTGTAAACAAAATGCACATGCCTGAGGCTGGTACCGGCTGCTCGTATATTTGAAAGTCCATATACATGAGCAGCCTCTGACATGTGCATTTTGTTTACAAACATTGGTACGTTCTCACGCCTCAAGAACCGTGAACCCTCTGATACTAATCTGACCTGAGCATTTTGACCAATATTTGCAATCATATAACTATTAAAACATGGTTTCTAAATGAATAGTGGTGGTACTTTGAGTATTGGGACCAAGGCTCCTGGGGATCAGTGTGGAGGAGTCGTACATGTGAGGGGGATCAGTATTCAAAGGGTTAAGCCTATTCCTGCTGCAATCAGATTTTTACTTGGTCTATCTCTGATACACAATGATATGATTATTTATAGACGTTGTTCTCTACAGAATCAATTAATTGCTTACAATTCATTTTTATAATTATTTTGATATAATAATAGAAAGCGTTGGTGTATTTGATTTACATTCATTGCATCACTTGCAGTCTTAAATTCTGCTTGATAGCTATTGAAGCGAAGGCTACAGATGTTACAAATTAATATGTTGGTTACTTTCCCATAATTCATCAAGGAATCGGTTAAAAAAACAAAACAGGCAAACCTTTTAGCTAAGAATAGTATCCAACAACCACAATGGTTGAATATACTTGCAATAATAGGATATGCAAAAAATAAATAAACAAGAACCATAAGTTCAACGATGCGTCCACCATCCGTGGTAGTAGTAGCTAGAAGTGGAAGATGGTTCATATCAATCCAACATGATACGGCTGAGGAAATTGATATTTAGCATTACTAGTTGTGGTAGTAGTAGCAGGCGGAGGAGGAGGAAGAAGAAGAGGAGGAGGAGGATAGTTCACCAGAAGGTCTGGACCAGATTTTATATCAATCCAACGTGATACAGCTGAGAAAATTGATATTTAACATATTATGGACCGATAGACAGACCGACTGACCAAAAAGTGTCTTATAGAAATGCAAGGACGCATCTAAAAACTGATGTCATTAAGTTATAAATTCCTCTCAAGAATCTCTAGATTTAACTTAAAGAGTTCTTGATATAATCTGATCTGATTGCTGCCTTTATTGCTTTTCATATTTTTCTCCTGCTCCTGATCTTTTCAGATATATCCACAGGTGTCTCTCTTCATCTACAGCCCAATCTTTCTCTTTTACTTAATTACTGTCTATTGAGAAGGAAAAGTAGAAACTGTGAAGCCACCTGCCAGAGGGAAGCTAGTCATGTCACAGAAATGGGACAAACTAACTACTCAAGTAGCAGCACCAAACAACCACTAGACAAAACTGGTGTTATCAAAGATCTACATTCTCTCCACTTGTCACATCTAATTGAAGCTGCCTGACATGCATACCTATGAAAGACTAACTCATTTTTAGATACTCAGTAGCTTCAAACCTCAAGCTTGGTTACATTTTGGCATATACAACTGCCATTGCTTAAATTTATAGAATTGTTATTAAGTGTATGGCATTCAGGAAGAAAGGCTGTGAAGAAATTGGTGTGAATGATATAGCTCCTCTTTAAGCATTATACTTCTCCTCTTATTAATTTTCTATTATCTGTGGTTTTGGTTTTTAGGCTTCCATAACCCCACAAATCATTTAATGTCACTTCAATTCATTCCAATAATATTTTCATTTTTAAACCATAAGTTTCTTGTATACTTTTTGTGAGATGTTGAAAAATATGTGGTTCTCATGTGACATGTATAAACTGGGCTTCACAAGTTTTGGTATTTCACAGAATTATCATCAATTTATGTTTGTTGTAAGAAAGTAAAATGTTTGAAACAGCAATAATTCAAATATGTTTGTTCTTGTGTTGACATCATAATTGACTTTGGTTCACCTAAAATTTAATTCTGTATCCATTCAATCTGCAAGATTCAAATGACAAATTCTGGCCATGATAGAAATCAACCTTTTGTCCTGAAATACTAGTTTTTTTGTCCCTTTTCAAATTTTCTTCCAATTTCCCTCTTACAAGAATCCAACTCTGAGAATTTAGCAATGAAAAAAAAAGAAGCTTTTTTGTTAAACATGTTTTGATGAGTTTACTTAATCTTCTTCTTCAGTTGTTTCAACTTGCATGTGCTTATAAAATCACGAAAATGGCCAAATCTACAGTCACACAGAAACATGATGGGATAAAAAATTTCTTTGTATATTTCACAAAACAATTTACTTCAAACAAGTACTCTATATGCCAAGTTATAAGACAAATGGTTTAGAAGGGTAATTGTGAACTACCACTCACTGCAACTCACCCAAACCACATAACTGTCCATATCAAGCTTTGATAGATGGCCTCCTAGTCATAATACCAAGACATTGAATGCAGTGTAAGATTTGCATAGTCTTTTTTAAAAAATTAAATAACTGTCTTATATACCGGCATATAGAGTAAAAGTATTTTTTACAGTAGTAATATTTTTTCAGAGTTCAAAGTAAGGGAGATTATTATTATTCTAAAATGAATAAGTACTAATTGCAATAAAGAAAAGGAATAACTGAAATTTTAATTTCAAATGAACCAAAAAGTAAAAGTGATTTGAAATAAGTTTTTTTGCTCCGCACTCTCTCACTGCATGAGTGGAAAGTTTGTGTTTCATGGTTGAAGTCTTGATGTGAATAACTGAAGCAAGTCTCATCTTGGTTTACCTTCCCCATGCATTACATATGTGCACCAAATGTGACCTCACCCTGTATCTGGGCTTCAACGATTTCAACAAGCAGCAGCAGCAGCATGTTCATGTGTGTATGGCTCATTTTAATGATTGATTTAAAGTGAAGATGCGGCTAAAATACAATTCAGTCACTTTTTATCTTTGTTATTTCATTAAACAGATTTTCCTTCATTTTTATAAAAGAGATTCCTCTTTTCTCATCAAAGACTCTCCCTCAAATCACATTGCCTTTGTTTCATTTCACTTGTTTCTCCTTTATTTCTCACTCTTGTAAAATTTAATTTTCCCTAATAAAGTCTCTTTTGCTCTACTCCTTGAGTAAGGGGGGAAAAACACCCCTCTAATCATTTTATCTCTCTCTCTCTTTTCACTCCATTTGCCCAGCCTTACTTCTCCCTGCTGCTCCCATCTAGCCATTCTTATCACTTCTACTTATCTTCCATTTTTGTCTGCTGTTTCTTCTTCAACCATAACTCATAACCAGATGTCAAACAACACGTGAACATCCAACCAAAAGCAGAATTTATTGAAATAAACAAGTCTATCCAGTGTGAAGAAAATGTTTTTTTCATTTATTGCTATTTTAAATAAGAAGTCTACACAGCACATTCTGCATACACAGACACACACACACAGACACAGACACAGACACACACACTGCATAAGTTTAGCTCCTTCCCTTTGTTTTCCATATATTCCTTACTAATAATCTGGATTTTGATTGCTGTGCTCATAATTCTAAGGCCTCTGCTGCTCAGCATTTACAGCTGATATTTAAAATGTCTTTTGGTCATAAGATATCTGAGTAATGATAAACATTCCTGTCTGGCAGAATACTAGGATATTCAGCAATAATTCTTAAGTTTATACACATTAGGAATTAATGGTAACAAGACCAGCGTCTGACTGTAAAATATGCTCTAAAAGTTATAACCAAGACAATTCTTAACATGAATAAGTAATAATTACTCTAAAAGTTTTGATGGTGAAAAATAGAATTGATTTAATATAAGAACTTGAGTAGTTGATTCTAGCAATGCCATGCAGATAAATATATGGATGTAAAGTTTTGTTTCTCAATGCAAAACTATTTACTTAATCAAAATTATTTTATTTGTTGAAGGAAAATTACTCTGTTATCAACATTAATACAAAAGAACATTGATTTTTCAATAAAGTTTTGAAAATAAAACAATTAAGTTTAAAAAAAAGTGTTTTGTGTTTGTGTTGAATGGCATTAAGATCATTTAGTTTTAACTACTTCATTAAAAAAAAGATTGCTTTTGATTGTATTTTGACAGCTATCATATCAGCATGGATTTTTTTTTTAAATTGTCAAAATCGGCAGATCTTAGTTTACTAATTGAAGATGGAAGAAAATAAGATTTTGGGCATATTATGCTTTTTTATTTTAAGAAAGGTAAAAATGCAAGTCAAATGCAACAAAGTTATTTGTGCAGTTTATGGAGAAGGTACTGTAAATGATTGAATGTGTCAAGTGATCAAATCAATGCATTATTTGAGAATAATCAATGTTAGACAACAAGGGAGATAGCCAACAAGGGAGATAGCCAACATTCTCAAAATATCAAAATCAAGTGTGGCTTCTACATAAAGTGAATAAAACCTACTCAACCATATTTCCATGTGTGATTGTTTAAACAAATTATGACAGGCAATGGAAAGTGGATACTTTACAACATGGAAAGTCCAAGCAATCATGGAGCAAGTAAAATGAACCACCATTAACTGTAACAAAGGCTGATCATCATCCAAAAAAGGTGATGCTGTGTATATGGTGGGATTGGAAGGGAGTCTTCTACTATAAGCATCTTCCAGAGAACCAAACGATCGCTTTGAACAAGTACTGCTCCCAATTAAACCAACAATTGATAAAAAGTGTCCAAAATTAGTTAAGAGAAAAGGCATAATATTCCATCAGGATAACAAGGCTAGATTGTATATTTCTTTGGTGGCCAGGCAACAAATTGTTACAGCTTGGTTGGGAAGTTTTCACTCACCTTTGGATTACCATTTATTCTAGTCTTTCTTAATGAAAAGATTTCAATTCTCTGGAAGACTGCAAAAAGCAACTAGAAAAGTTCTTTGCTGAGAAAGATAACAAGAATTCTGGGAGAATGGAATTATGAATTTGCCTGAATGATGGCAGAAGATAGTGGAACAAAACAGTAAATTTGTTAAATCAATCTTTATTATTATTATTATTGGATGAAGTATAACAATAATAAAGATTGATAAAATTCTCTTTCCAATGATATATATATATAT
>VCCN01002162.1:1617662-1634325 GCA_006491835.1 Architeuthis dux | reverse complement strand
GCTAATCGATAAAGTTTTCATGGCCGATTGGTAAAAAGCAGCTGGATGTAAACTAGTCTCTCTCTGGCAATGGGGGGTGTGAGTGCGATTCTCACCGAAATTCTTACTTTTTATTTCCAATTGCGCTGTTATTTGTTGCCATAACTGTAGAATAAATTTGTTGTTCAATAAAGTTAATGTCGAAAAATTAAAGTGATCTTATTTTTTTACTTAATAAACCAAACAAACTTTCTGGCCACCTAATAAGTAACATCCACTTCATTGTTGCTTTTATATTTCAATTGGTCCCGTTTTTCTGATCATTTGATTTTTTTTGCACTTTTTTTTCTGGTACTAAACAATGGTTTAGTAGATACAAATATACACCTACATTATGAAAAAAGGGCTTCATTAGGTCATAATTTTAAGCTTTTTAAAAAATGACTGATAAAAGGCATAAAAGAAAAATCCAGTTTAGATCCTTGAACTTGAGCTCAAATCTGAAAAACCTTAAGACAAACTGTTTAAATGAAGTATGAGTTGCTGTGAGACTAAGATCTTTATTTGTATAAAAATTCTGCTCATGTATGTATATTTAGATATTGTGCGAGATGAGTAATCATGTTGACTACTTTATTCACTCATGGTAACATTATTTTGTAAAGAGATTCAGGTTATTGTTCACTGTAGCTTTTCTCTTATTGCAGAGGCTGGAACTTATACCATACTCAGTGTGTGTCAAGGAGAAGGAAGAGAGACTTTTATTGCTGATTTGGTAGGTGCTTTGGTTTTTATTTTGTTTAACAAGCAACCAGGAATTATTTTGATTTTTAAAACTCAAAATAGTATTCATCATATTTTACTTGAACTACATGTGTATGAGCAAATTGCAGAGATTAGGCTGAATCGTTCCTGGGGAGATAAAAGCCTCTCGTTTCTTTCAGAGTTTAGAGTCAAAGTTCCATCAGCAGGTAGTCTTACCAGGTTGCCTATTAATTTTCATACTTCAATTTCCTAAATGCTGGTCTGACCTGATAAGAGAAATTATTTTTCCACATAGTAATTAGTAATAGAAACCTACATGTCATGAAACTATTTGAAACGACTAATTGAGAGTGCAGACTTATCATTAAGACTAATCATTCTACTGTAATTTTGTTTAACCTTCAAGATTGATCTTACTCAATTCTTACATTATAAAGAATGGACAGAAGTAAATCTTGATTTAGAGTAAAACTGATAATCTAATCTAACTATAATTGAAGAAATCTGATTACTCGACAACTGGCCATTGTACAAAGTTGATATATTAATCAGCACACCAGGCAGTGCAGTGTCGAATTTGAAGTTGTTTGGATCAGCAGTTCTTGAGAAATCTAATGCACCGCGATTACTCGACAACTGACCATTGTACGAAGTTGACATTCGCCAGATATATTAGTCAGTACATGTTTGAAATATTTTGGATAAGCAGTTTTTGTGAAATCTAAAAAAAATTACAGGTCTTTTATCTAAAATTATAAATATAAATTTAGATATAAAATATCTAAATTGGCAACGCTGAAGAGAAGTATTTCGGTTAATTTTCTTCAGTGTTTAGCCTTAGCCTTTAGTACCGCGGATGGAAAATTATTTTACATGACAATTATGGCCGGCCCCTTCCAAACATGCACCTTTGGAACGGGCACTGCCCGTGTTGTATTAATAATAGCATTGTTTATTTTCTTGCTGAGGTGAAGCATTCACTGCTTTTGTAGATGTTGGCTGCCTAAAGATGTGTGGCTACTTTTCTCAGTGGATGCTTGAAATAGGAGTGACTTTCTTTATTCAGGTATAAGGCTTGGCACAAAGTGGCAGAGGTGAGAAATACAAGACTGTTAAGGTGTGGTAGAAAGTTGGCTTCTGTTAAGGATAGTAAACTCTTTCCTGCTATTATTAAACAGCATGAATAAGAGTAGGTTCAAGGTAAAATAGCAGCTTTTATTCCTTTGTGATTAAGAATGTATCAGTGAACTTGTTGAATGGAATCAAGTACAAGAATTGAAATAACTATACACATTAACCTACAGGTACAAATGGCTTGGCACTTTAGGAAGTATATTTAATGTAGTTATAAAATTGAAATTAGTGTTATAAAAAGAGAAACAAGGGCAAAACAAAGTGTCATAATGATGACTGTTAGATAAAATTTCTGTTATTTTCTTATAAATCATTATCAGAGGATTTTCTAATTCAGTAGGAAGTCAATGTCAAGGTTTTGAGGAATAAACATATTTGAAATTATCAAAAAAATGTTTCATTAAATTTATATATTTTATTTGATAGGATAGTGATAATAGGTTTTAATACTGGGTCTATATCACGTGCCATCTTGTATGCACGTCTTAAAAACTTCCAAACTAAGCTACATAGACATTTCTCTAAAAAGAAAACTTGGATATAGCCCAACAGTAGGCAATAGTAAATGACGACTTTGAATTGTTATTTCTGAAGCGACTGTTCTTCTGATAAGATCTAGATATCTTTCCTATTCCACTTCCATTGTAATTCACAAGACTCAAATGATATAATAAATACAAACCATTATCTAATTTTTTCTTCAAACTTATGGGATAAATTAAAATGCATCAAATGCAATAGAATATTTATAATAATTTGTTTGATTAATCTGACCGTTCCTTGTTTATTTCAGGCTGTTGGTGTAAGGAGTAGATTTCTCAAAACAGGAGGTCTATCCAGGGGTGAACGATTCCAGGTACTCAACCGGCTAATTTATATTGAGCAAATTCTGACCGAGGCAGGTAAAGTGGAAAGGGACACTGCCGATTGGACATTTCCCAAATTGGAGCCTAAAATTCCATCAGAATCTTTGGAACAAAACACTAATATCTAATTCACTGGGAAAAAAATTGTACTAAGAGGAAGTTCATGGTTCTGATTGGTGAATCTTTACAGTTGCCCCGATGTAAATAATGTCTGAATTTTCAGGCTCTTACAGTGTGAAGAAGTCTGCAAACTTCCAATCCTATCATTCATAGACATACACTTGATGAAAACTTTTGAAACTTGAAAATAATTCATCTAGATATAATAATTTTTTTTTTAGTTAGATAACTTTAAATGCATGACAACTCTGCAGATGTTACAGTAATTGTGAGGACAAAAAATCTGAATAAAAAAAGCAAACACTAAAAATAAGGAAAACTTCTGATAAATTGCGTTTTTTTTAAAAATATTCTTTTTCTATGAAATGTTATAAAAAATTGAGTGACTGTAAAATGTAAAGTTAATTTCTAATCTACATAACAATCTGACAGACAGAAGCAGTGAAGCAGATCTCAAAGAGAGAGAGAGAGAGATTCTGCAGCAGGGAAAAGAAGCAAAATTATTTAACTTTTGATATGAGAATTTTTATATTACATCTGGGTTATGAATTCTGTTGCTGTGTCAGTAGTAGTAGTTATCGTATTGACAGCTCAGGATTCTTTTCAGCATTAAAAAGCAAGTCAAAATTGCGAGAAATGATAAAAAAAGAAACAAAATGGGTCTGGTTAGTCACTCAATAGAAACTGTCACGTGACTAAGTTCTTTACACAACATGCTGTGTTGGGGTTGATCAATTAAAAAAAAAAGAGGTGATCAATGAATAAGTTACTTATCTCGCCTTTTGTTCAGCAGTGATCACTAAAAAAGTCTGAATTTTCAAAAAATAAGCCTGAATGCTGCCGGACACAAACTAAGGGATCAATTTAGTATAAACATACATTACAAATTGAACCCCCACTAAAAAACCTATTTAGGGAGGGGGGGTTGGGATTGAAAAAAACAAAAGAAATATCTTTTTTTTCTAGCCATAATACGAGTAAATGTTTCAATTTCCAGCCCTCTAGCGCCATTGGTGTAGCCTGTACTGTGATACATACATACCCAGCCAGCCAGCCAGACCAACTTGAAAACTGAAGAAACCTATGTTGACAGTTTTGGTTGACGGTTTCTAAAAGTGGACTTCAAAAGTGCTCTACCTTTTTTAAAATAAACTTACAATATTATTACCTTAAACTCACCAGAGTTGTTCAAAATGACCAACATTAAAATCAATAAAGTTATCAACTGGATAAGGAAACTTGTTTTGGGGGAACAAACTTGATAACACATTTCTTTACCCTTTTCCATTCCACTTTAATATCATATATTTCTACAGAATATAGACAATAATTAATCTAAATTAAATAACTTATTAAAAAAAATATAGAACCTGTTCTGTTTTAAATTTATGCTTAAGAAAGGTTCACATAAGAATAACAATGAGCTGAAAATTGTGAGGACAAAAAAACATTTATTTCAGTCTTTAGAGAATTCTGTTAATGTAAAGAATTTCAATTCTCTGGAAGACTGCAAAAGGCACCTAGAACAGTTTGTTTTTTTTGCTGAGTAGGAAGATAGTGGAAAATATTAGTTAATGTGTTAGATAAAGTTGATGTCGAAAAAAAAGAAAATTGTTTAGTTTATTAAATAAAAAATAAGACAAACTTTTTGGCCAACCCAAAAGAATATTTGTAGGTTTTTAGCAAATCTTGTATAATTAATTCTCATAACCAAACAATCATTTTACTGGTTAAAATTGTCCTCAGGTGCAAAATCAAATGCATTGAATTAGGGGAACTTAAGATTTAATTCACCTCTCAAATTAAAATTTTGCTAAAATATTGTTGAATCAGAATAAAAATCTATTCTGACTTTGAAACTCCACATCAAATCTGTCTGACCAAATAAAGGAAGATCAGAGATAAAGAGAATGATAAACCCAAAGACCCTTGCTGATCAGAAGTAAACAGTAATTTTTACAGCTTTCACAATCAAGACAGCCAGATGTCCTCTAAGCAGAGATATGTTATCATATTGGTAGATTTGCAGGCATCCTGGCAGAAGACTGACATTGAAGTGCCGATTGTGTAGAGACCATTACATGACCCATGGTAGATTAAAAATAGTGGTTACATTCTCAGCTGATGACAGAGATAAGAAGCTTTGTTCATATATGAAAGAGTAGGAGAGTTTATAAGAATGTTGCTCAACAAATGGTCAGCAGGTTAGTTTGGCTGAAACTTGTTATTCACAACCAGGGTTGCCAGATCAGTTCTCAAAATCGGACATGAGTGTCCCAAAACTCGGACAAAACAGTCAACCCTGCTCCAAATCAGTCAAATTCTTTTATCATTTTAATTTAGAGTGAAAAAAAAGTATACAAATATATACAAGCACACATCATAACAATCATATTTACACAATGTCTAGGGCCATAAACCTTTGCGGGGGTGTAATAAACATCATAATTCTTCTTAAAATCATGTACATCTGTTGACAGCACTACATATTCCGGTAATCTATTATATATTTTATCTCTCTCCACGTACTGACAGAGATTAAAAAAATCTTTTAGAAAAAGTCCAGAGATGAGCAACTAAGTTAATTTGTTTTCATTCATGGAAATTTGATTAGTCTTCTAATTGTCAATTTTTTCTTTTTTTAATCAGTTACGATCATTACACACAATAACCAATAATGAAATAATCATTTTAATACCAAATATATATAGTGGTGGAATTTTTTGTCTTTTGAATTAAGAACTGGTTCTTTCTTTTTTAAGATACTTCTGTACGAACGGCAGAAAGTAAATTGTAAACCTAAAGAAAATTATCAATTTTTCCAAACTGGCAAATTTCCTGAGGAAACGAGGCTCTTATGAATTGAAAGTACAGAAATTACTTGCAAAAAATTTGGTAATCCTTGGTTTGAAGATTCCAAACTATGGTTAAAATTTGGGTTGGCTATAAAAATGGTTATTTCTGATTAACTTTAATGTTAAAATACCCATTTTATAGCCAGACTCAATCTAAACCCAGCAGACGACATATTGGGGTTTGGGTTAGGATTCAGGTTGCGTAGCGACATTGGTTAGGGTTAGTTACTGTACGGTAATGACTTTTTAAAATTTATTTTTTACTAACCTTAACCACACAAAAAGAAACAAAAATACCCAACAATATGCTGGGTTTAGATTGAGTCTAATGTTAAAACCAAAAATGTCCATTTTGATAGCCAAACTGGAAATAGCCAACAGTATTTTGGAATTTCTTTAGTACCAGTCAAAAATGACAGGATTATTTACTCATGGATTGGCTCTTTTTTGTATGGGTGCACTGCTTCGGATCAAAGTGTTGTTCCTGCCTATGATCAGTGTAATATCATTATCACACACATTTCATATGAGCATACTACTGATATATGTACTCATCACCCCTTTTTCCTTTTATCTGTCGCATGTTAAAACCTAATAATAGTAAGGGCTTAACAAAATATCAATTTTATATATGCCAATTTTCTTTTACGATATGTTACAGTGATAGATTTTTAAATTGGTTGCATTATTTAGTTTTTGTTGTCTTAAACTGGTGTGAACATCTTGAATCCCATCACATATACACACACACACACATGGGCATCCTCTTAGATTTTGATGAAATTTTGAAGGATCCATAACTCCTAGACTATATAGAATAGATGTAAAATAAAGCCATAAATGGCTTATTTGGGTGAAAACTACAAGAGTACCAAATTTCAGCTAGATATCTACTTAAATAGCATAACTATGAAGTGTCAAATTTGGCAAATCATGCACAACTTGTAAATTTAAGCAGATTTACATTTGTCATAACTTCTGAACCATTTGTTCAACCAAGCTGAAATTTTCAGGGTTGAATTCTCTCTGGAAAAGGTATCACCTACTGAAATTCCATCAAAATCTAAGAGGGTGCCCATGGGGACTTAAGAAATATTAGGGGATTTGATATGGAATGACATATATATATATACACACACACATATATATACATACACACACACTCTCTAATAAGTGTGTATTTAATAAACCTTCCATGCAAGAGAAGAAAAACTTGCACAATATTAAAAAATGAAACCAATTTAGTTTATTAACAAGCAAGTTTCAAATGGATTTGCAAATAATTGATGTTAACTGATGAAAAGTAAAATGAAAATAAAAACTTTGCCAAAGATTTTTTCATATTTTTGTGAAAAACTAAAGAAAAATTAACAAAGGAAAATATAATCATCTTGATTCCAATATTTTTGAAACCAATGTGTCATAATTGTTATTTCCAATGACTTATTTAATTGAGAGCTTTCTCCAGCTCTGCAATGTGGTAGAAGATAACTTTGAAATAGTAATTTTAATACCAATAACTTTTATATAGAATAGCAGTAATAGAACAATTTTATGACATGATTTTATGACCATTTTTTTTATTCAGATAGGATCATTACATACAATCAGAAAAAAAAGAGCTCTGTCATTGCTGTACCCAACAAATCTTTATCTTTAATAATTCATTAAATCTTCTATAATGTCACAACCTCCAGAAAGTAATCAGAAAACCTTGCAATATGGCACAAACAAAATTAGAAAATAAACTGTCCTTTCACTCTTCTTATTCTCAATACTAACACTTTTCACAAAAGAAAAATATTGCATTAAAGTTCTAGACAAATTCAAATGTGAGGAAGACATTTTTATATGAGACAAGATGAAGACAACAAAGCAGTTGGTATGAAAAATCAAATGTAGAGTTTTATTGTTTCAGCCATCACATGATGTTAGGATGAGCTTAGTAAGGCACAGTTGGATGATGATGATGACACAATGAACAACATTTCTAAGATAAAGGATTACTGGTTCTGATATTCTGATCACTGTGACAGAAATGAACATTGCTTCAACAATTTAATTGATACAATTTAATGTTTGCTATAGACAAAACATTTGGAAGTTTGTAAAAAGGCTTCTTTTAAAATAATTTTTGGGGGATTTTTGGGCTGTTGATATTAAAAAATATCAACTTACAAAATGAAAAATTTAACTTAAATTTGTATATTTTTCAGAAGCAGATTTTATTTACATCATTCGATTTTGGATTCTTGCATAAACTCATAATAATCACTGAGAAGCTATTTGGTTTTCTAGTGTTTCTATAACTTAAACCTATTTCTCACAGTTAATTTGGACTGTGTAGTTATTTGATATTTGTTTTCATGTTACTGAAAAAAATGTTAAAAGAAATTAACAAAAAACCCAACTTTTTACAAACATTGATAACAAATTTAAAATTAAAATAGAAAAATAATACAAATAATGAGAATTCAGAAAAGTACATTGAAGTAAACTCTTCAGAGTGGGTGAAGGTTTGTAGCCGTAAACCGAGTTGTAAGTACAGTTCAATTTTCAAGGGTAAAAAGAAAACCACAACAGATTAAACTATTTAAGAGAAGCAGAAGGCAAAATGCCTGAAAATTACCATATTCAGTAAGTAACAATTTCATTTTCTACTTGAATTGTCAAAAATTTCTTTTTCAGTAAATATTCAAAAAAGACATTTATTTGATGTAATATGTGGAATTAACATTGACTGCATCAACACAAAACGGACAAAATATTTAAAAAACACCAGAAAAAACTGCTGAAAAATGTTTGTCAACCAAATTTTGGTTGATTTTAATTTGTAGAGCTGAGGTCTTTGATAAAACTTTCTTTTTTAAATATCAGGACAGTACATGAC
Source organism: Architeuthis dux (assembly GCA_006491835.1). Lineage (NCBI taxonomy): Eukaryota > Metazoa > Mollusca > Cephalopoda > Oegopsida > Architeuthidae > Architeuthis > Architeuthis dux. The sequence continues at coordinate 1,625,716 of VCCN01002162.1, read as the reverse complement.
AAGATTGTGCGATTGTGCAGCACTTCCTTTAAAGGCTTTCATTTGTAAAAGAGGAGAGACAAGAACTTTTAGTAGACATTTGTAGATTGAAGTCAAAATACTTCTGGAGGAAAAAGGAAATTTACAAATAGTAAAGTTGTCAAAAGCACAAAATTAAATATTTAATCGAAATACTAAAATGGTTTGAACAATGGAAACCATCAAATAAACTTTCTCAACAAACAATAAATAAGGAATTTCTAGCAGTAGATTAAAGTCTGATGGCTCAAAAAGCAGTTGGAATTGTGAAAAAAAACACAAAAAACAGGTAATTGTAGCAGCAACTTCTTGTGGGTGAGTAATTTGGGGTTTGGGTAATAAGAGGGGGAGGAATTCTTAAAACAGCAGATTTCTGACTGTTTAAATGTCATTCAATGACTAAGGTAACATTTTGTCTTTTTCATGATCAAAAAAGGAAACAGTTTATTGAAGTTTGTTATAATGAACTATTTCCACCGATTTCTACAAGAAATCTTGGTCAAAAATAAATAATAGAGATCAAATTTGGGCAGCTTAGCTCTACTTAATCTCACATAAAACTGATTGAGATTTTAGCTATGGCCATTTAGAAAGTGAACACTGACTGTCATTTTCGCCAGAGATTTAATCACATAAAGTTATTTGCTAAACTTAATATTATTAAATTTCAATAGAAATAGAAGGTAGCTAAGAGACAAAATATTTTGAAAAATCTTGCTGTTGCTTGTATATATTTTAGACTTTGGTTTGTTTCTAAACTGTACTTCATGTTCCCTCAAAATGGAAAAGAGCAAGGTAACCCAATTTTATTCAGTGTCAAAATTCATCTTTATAGTAAATGTTCCTGATGATTTTTAGATCTTTGTAGAAAATCAAAGAATGTTCTAAATCTGAGTTTCTGCTTTAATCAAAAGAAAACTTTCATGGTTGCTGAGCAAAAAAAAAAAGTTTGTGCAAAAATAATTTTTGTTCATTATTGAATGGACCCCCCTTTTAAAATGGTATCTAAACCATTTTCCTGCTCTGGAGGAATATTGAAGAGCACTTAAATTTCAAAGAGTCAGAAATTGATATATTGAGGGTAACTGATCCCTAAAATGAACATTATCATCTTGTAAAAGTGAAGCACAGAGGAGTTCACTCATTCCAGATGATAATATCACTTTTCTAAGGCATAAAAATGGGATATCTTTTTATTCCAATTTACTGATGGGCATTTTTTCTTTTCAGCTGTTCAACTAGGGTTGGAAAAAGCAGACAATTGTATCAGAGAAAAGTAACTTTATAAAATTGCTGACATTACCAAAGACTTGAAATTACTTGAAGGTATTTTCTGCTGGTTGGTTGGGGAAAAAAAGAAAACAAAAAAAAAGAAAACAAAAAAAACCATAAGTTCAACAATGCGTCCACCATACATGGTAGTAGTATTTATAGGAAAAAGAAAGGAAGAAGAGGAGGATGATTCACCCAAGGGTCTGTACCAAGTTTCATATCAATTGAACATGATACAGCTGAGAAAATTGATATTTAGCATTACTAGTTATGGCAGTAGTAGCAGGAGGAAGAGGAGGAGGGGGAAGATGAGGATAGTTCACCCGAAGGTCTGGACCACCATTTCATATCAATCCAACATGATACGGCTAAAAAGAATTGATATTTTGCATTACTTGTTGTGGTAGTAGTAGTAGTAGTAGTAGCAGCATTGATATTTTACATATTAGGGACCAACCGACCAAAAAGTGTCTGGGACGCATCTAAAAACTCATTTTAACAAACAGAATTTCTAGTCCCATGACTGGTTTCAACCTGACAGTTGAAAGTGAGTTAAAGAAATTACTATTAAAAAAAATTGATCAGAATAAATGTTCTCTTAATGACATGACACATTCTCTTCTGACATCATAGCAGCTGGTAATTAATCACATTACTCCCTTTAACATATTAGGGACCGACCAAAAAGTGTCTTATGTGTGGACGCATCTAAAAAAGAAAAAATAGAAGAAGCAAAAACCAGGCACAATTGTACAGGACATTGATACAAATTTGGAGAGAGGCCATTTTATCACCACAGAAAAGTAAAATTCACTGAGATTTCAATTCTAAAAATAACCTGAAATCATGATAAGCTTTGTGTGCGTCTTTGCAGCTTAAATTTGATTTCTTATTAATCAATGAAATGAACCTTGGGAAATGGAAGGAAACTTGGAATGCGACTGTACTTCAGACGAGTAGCACTTTCTATATTAGCAACAGGAAAATGAAGCCAGACTTAAATCTTTGCAGTAAAGAAAAGAATTATAATTCTGTAAACTTTATTTTAAATAAAATAAACTCAGGATTTTAAATATCTGCCTACCAAATTACTCCTGAGTGAGTCTGGTCTCATTTTTACCTGTGTAATCGGCATGGAGAAAATTGATCAAATTGCATATTGGAATTATTGTGGCTGAATGATATAAAATGGTTGTCGTTGTTTCAATTCTGTTAAATACAAAGCAAAATGCTTGCTTACATATGAATAATCGTTGATTTTACATTTTTTGTCGATAAATTGGATGGGAAAAAATCTTCCAATCAATCTCCAGGATGGAAGTGTTCAAACAACAAATAGTTATCTTGAATATAAAGTGATTTTTAAAAAGCTGATAAAAATTCAGCCAGCTGTGACATTAAGACATTCTCCATTTGCCAAAATAGGTTCCAGGGTTTTTCTTTTTCTCATTAAAGTCACTGGATTTTAAACATAGTCAAAGATATAAATGACATGACCATTTTTGGAGTTAGTAACAGAAGTGGTGCATGCAAAATATTTAGTAACTAATTTCATTTATTGACAATTACCAAATACCAAATACCAAGCAACATTATTCCTCACTAAAAGAAAAACAAAGTTGATAACCAAGTATATTTATGAATATATTTATTCTTTCATTCATTGTGTTTTTGTTGTTAGGACAGGAGTTGTGGAAATTTCTAAAAAGGATTTGTTTTGGTTGATTCATTCAGAGGCCAGAGGTAAGAGGGGGTCAGATTCATTTATCTTTGACCTCAGCTGAAAATAGAATTAGGAGACTATATTCGCTGAAACCTATAACAAGTCCCAGAAAAGGCAAAATTTTTGGCAGGTTCATTCAATTTGTTGCCTAAACAAGAGGCTGAGAGTTGGATTTTTGAGAGAGGAAAAGCGAAGAATGGGGAAAGGATAGAAAAAATACTTTGCATTATTTGACAGAGGTTTGAAAGTAGGTGTAATGAAATTTACAGTAACTTGCATTTCCTGCTATGATCATCTTTGAAATGAGAAGATTTCTACGAGTGAGAACAAAAGCTCACTTGGAGTTTTTCAATCAAACTTTTGGAAAAATCGTTTCAAAACAATTCCCTTGATTGGTTGTGAAAAGGAAATTGACTTTCTATCAAACATTAAAACAAATTAGTCACGATTGCAGGAGATTTTGGAAGAGTTGGATGGGAAGTTTACATTCAAGAATTAATGTCAATTTACAAATTACTGACTTGGACTGTGCTGATTTGGCAGACAGTACAAACCATACACCACAAACCAGTGTACAAAATATGTGCCACATAAAAAATAAAAGTGTGTGGGGGGAGGGTATTCTAAATTGAAAAATGTACCATTCAACTCATGTTTGAGTGTCTACTGCTGTTAGGTTGTAAGACAAAAAAGAAGCAACTTATTCACATACATGCAGAGACACACATAATCAACTCCTCACATGCATACACACATACATAGTCTTGTCTTGACCCCACAGTAATCTTTATAGCTCTACTTTACTCTGTAATTGTTATTATTATATACACATGAGAGAGTAGTCAACTCAGATGACAGAAGCTGGTGATATTCTGACATTTCCAAGTTTAAAAATCCTGAGATTTCATTTCAAATAAAAAAAGGATCAGTAGCAATACATTTTGCAGAATTATTAAAATAGAAGATGAATATTGTGAAATTTTTCTCATTATACAAAAATTCCTACAGAAAATCAGGAATAAAGAGCTTTCAGAAAACATTTCTACACAATACTGTACAAGTAAGTTCATTGATATAGTTTTAAAAAATTCTTTTTTTCGCTTACAAAGGTTTACTCCTGTGCAATAATACTCTTAAATCATTTTTGGTAATTTGACCTTTTAAAATGTGTTTTTGGTAAATGTGTAGGCAATGTTATCATTATTATTATAATTATAATTGTGTCAGCACCAACCATTGCTTATCCCCAATAGAAGGGGAAAAGAAGGCTAGGTTCTGCCCCCAAATCTACAGAGGCTAGCATCTGTTCACATTGTAACTTCCCCAAAATAATCAGATGAAAAGCAGATAATATGTGGACCAATGACCTTCTGGAATTATGTCACAGACCAATTTGTTTAGTGGGGAGAACAACGACTTGTTCAATTTTTAGCTGCTTGTTTCTTTTTGCAATTCACTAAACTAAGTTCTTTTTGGGTTTTTTTGTTTTGCTTATGACAAAATTTCAACGCTTCAGTTCCATTGTTGCTCTTCTCTCTCAGGACCGGAAAATTTTTATGACATCTTTAATGTGTTGTCTGCAAATTGGGCAGAGGGCACCACGATCCTTCTTCACAGCCATAGCACACTCAAAACACATGCACATGTGGCCACATGTGTAGAGAACACAGTTTATTGAACGTTCATAGCAGACATTGCATTCATTGCTTTCATTGTCTGCAATTGGGTTGTTGTCACTGGATGCCGTCAAAATTGAAGGGCCCAAGCCTGACTCAAAGCTTGCCGATGGGTACAAGATGTGAGTATTATGCTGACCCCCTCGATTAAAGTGGAGTGGAGGCATAGGTGGAGCTGAGTAGACCTTGGTTGGAGCTGGTGGCTGCTGTTGTTGTTGTTGTTGTGGTTGTTGTGGTGGTGGTTGTTGTTGTTGTGGTATATGGCTTCCTCCTGCTCCATTTGACAATGATGATGATGCTGAAGTTAAAGATGTGTGATGGAATGACGATGTAGGCATGCTGAGACTACGCAGCACCAGTGTAGACATGGCTGCAGATGACGACGACGATGATGATGATGAAGAGGAGGATGAGGAAGTGTTGTTGTTGTTGTTGTTATTATTAGTAGGCCCACCATGGCTCACATGGTATTGGGTAGGAGTTAAAGGTGTTGTGCATTGACGGGGAGGGAGGGCCACAGTCAGGCCACTACTACTCCCTAGGCAGGCAGAGGCTGGACGTAGTCGCCTTATCTGAGATGGGTGGGCAGAACCTGAAAAAGAAAAGTTTTGATAGATGATAAAAATGAGATAGCCTCATCAGAATAAATAAATAAATAAATGGAGAAAATGTGAAAATTAAGATAAGATGTTGGCATCTCCCTAATTCCACAAAAACTGAAATTTAGGCCATATCAAAATTAATTTTTATGTCCGCTACATTTTAAATAGTTGCAAGTAAACATCTCTAGTCTTTGACTGTACAACATCGTTTTTTTTAAAAACAAATTCTTTGATATCAAATATTACATTATGTACATAGAGACACATTGGAAACCTCCATTTGTACAGATTTCTTATTTGATCTCATATTCTATGTTATTCAAGAACAATTTATATGCAAACACTTGATTATTGATAAGTAATTTTTTATTAAATAGTATTAAAAGTTCAAAGTTTACGCAAGGATTCAGAACAAAAATTTATGCTCATGGTATATTTATTATTAAAAGTATAATTAAAACTGACAAATATATTTTAAATAAGGTTTACACAGGATTTTACATTCAATTTCCAATATGATTTCAACCAGTTTTCCTTTAAAATACTCTTTTTTAAGATTAAGTATTAAGAACTAGTTAAGCCCCGTGAAAAGATTCACGGATATATTTGAATTTCTATGAGATGATTTTATTTTATTTTAGAAAAGCAACTACTGAACTAGTGTTTCAAATGGTGGGTAGAAAATATTTTTATCAGCAAAGTTGTTACCTTTAAGTTGAAGAGTCTATTGTAACAGACAGAGAAACAGGGAGAAGAAAAAAAACCACACTCTTCATTATATAGGTAAATTTTTAAATGGTCAAGAACATTTTTCTCAGCATGTAAATCAAACTGAAAATGATTGTGCTGTCTAATATATTTATATTACTTGCCAGATATATTAAAGACATTTGACATATAAGTTGTAAATGCTACAAACAAAACTTTTAACTTGGATTAAAAAACATCCAAAAGATTTTTTTTCTTTCATGATTCTAATTTGCTCTGATTTTTTGGGGGGCTTTTATTTCATCAAAACATGGAAAACTGCATTTTGCACTACATTAATATTTCTGACAAAAACTCAAAAGCTACAAATTAATTTCTCTATTAAGACAAAAAATGGATTTCTAATAATTGAAAAGTCATGACTATGGCGCTTATTGTTTTGTTTGATACAGGACACAATCAGTGCACTAGGTTCTTAAATTCTAAAAAATACCAACATACTTTTATGATTGTACATTGTGATATTTGTTAATGATGACACCTATTTCCCCCAGGCAGCATAGGACCACCTTCTTTGCTATGTGGGGGCATTTTGAAATTCATTTTTTTCATAGCAATTTCACTGTAACTTTTATTATCACATGTCGAGTGCAAAGTTCTTACATTGTCTACATAAATTAATCAAAAACAGATAAGCAATTACCTAATTGCATTGAGAACAAGCTATCTTCATCCAGGACATGGTATTTTAAAGAAAAAATATCAGACAAATCACTTGTATATAAAAAAAAACACTACACTCTACAGAACACTAAAAAGACCAACATTTGGATTAAAAAAAAAATCTTTAAATTTTGTGATACTATTTCTTCACAATTCTCTTTATGTACTTAAATTCTACATTTGATCCTTGTTTTGATTAAATTAAATTTTTGGTAATAGAATGGCATAAATTCCGCAATTTCTGTTTGAACGGAGTAAAATACTTTTAATATAGATTAACACCAAACAATTTTATTTATTTACTTTTTGTTTAGTTTGGGAGTACCCGACCTTTCATTTCCCAGATAAATTTTTATTTATTTTTTTATTTTGAAATATACATACAAGTTTATTACAACCTCAACTTGTCAGGAGATAAAAGAATAATTCCGATGTGTAAATGAATGATAAATAATGTTTAAATAACATAGTTTTTGTGGAGTTTAATGTAGGCGTACACAAGAAATTCAACCTTAATGACTGAAAAACTGAAATTATAAGCAACAATATTAAAGAAAAAAAACAGACTATTTGGTTTCATTTTTAGTAGAATTTGTAAGAATCTCTTCAATTGAAAAGAGAACTTAAAACCCAACATCACTTTTGGCATTTCTAATGTGAAACGTGAGTGTTTACATATACAAGTAAACTTTATGACTTGTAGCTGACAAATCATAATATCTAGAAATAACTCAATTAAAAAATGTTATGATAAAAATAGAAAGAAAACTGATGAAAATATTTGTAAATGTGTAGATTTTAGGCATAAATTTTCATTATCGAATATTTAATTCAATCTTTGCTGTTCTATTGATGGTAAGAGCCAGTAAAAGAGGGAGTTTATTTTAAAATTAAGTGAGTGGATAACAGCAGACATTTTAATTTGGTCTCTACCAAATGAGCAATTCCTTGCAAACTGTAAAACAAGTTATCCAAATCATTTGGTTTATAAGATACAAACTAATTTAAACTGAAATGAAGTTACATGTTGGTGCACAAACAGAATACTGGAGTGTGTTTGGCACCAGGTCCGACAGTACCAACTTCAATCCATTCCAGTTGGATTCTAACAGTGACAAGATTTTGCAACAATTGTATCCACATCTCAAAGAATAATTAGCATGATCATATTCAATAATGGGCTCTTGAATGTGTTGGATACAGAGAAATATTTCAGAAATCTAAAGAAGACACATGAAAGAAGACTACAAACTAAAGTAAAGTAGGGAGTTTGGTATTCCATATTATTAGGAACTGTCAACATAGGTTTCTTCAGTTTTTAAGCTGGTCTGG
>VCCN01002162.1:1586187-1617221 GCA_006491835.1 Architeuthis dux | reverse complement strand
ATCAGAGTAGAAAGTCATTCCTTGGCCAATGAACATGGGAAGCTAAAAAACCAACTTCTTTATCAGATGAGCCACACCTGTCTACTCTGCATGAGTTGAATATACCTTTTGATATTGTATATTTCAATGAAGGTTCTTCTAGCAGCAGCTCACCTTTCAGAAAGCATGTCATGATTGTAAAAGATACCAGATCCACCCACACACAAGCACCTGGCCTCAACTTTACCTCAGAAACTGGTATACAACTAGAAAGCACTCAGAGAGCGCATACCACTGTCAACGTTGGTAACCTTAAACATCATTGAAATCACTTAGTGGATAGATCAGAGATGGGGTAGTTAACTGCTTAAATTTAAACTGTTGTATATATTCTTTGATTCATATATGAAGATGAAAGAGAAACCAATGTAACGAAAAGCCCATGACATAACTATGATGTAGGGAGAGGTAATTTTGCATGGATCCGCATTAAAATTTAATCACTTTAATTGCCTATTGTCCACTCTTCCAGAAAATCTAAATGAAATTCATTTAGAACTTTTGGAGATATCCAACCAACCAACAAACAGACGCGACCAAAAACATATCTTTACAACTTTGTTGACAGAAGTAAAAGATTATTTTTAGGGTTGAAACCACTCAAGCAACTAAGGATTAATTATTTTTTGAAGAAATTTATTTTGAGACTGGGGTATGCTTTATCACATATGTGAGAAATAGGTTTGATAAATCTTTACGATCAACAGGTAGAATTTTTCAAATTTCCATGAGGGAAATTTTTTCCATTTTATAAAGGATCCATAAAAAAGATTTAAATGGTGGTGCGTTTGTCTATTTGCTAAAAAATACTGCAACGATAATTACAGATATTGAAGAAGAAAATTATATATGAATTAAACCAAGAGAAAGAATGTCATCAGCTTCTAACACAAGATCTCAAACAAATTTTTGTGTATGATCAAAGAAACGCTTGCTGAAAATTGTTTTCATCACTCTTCAATCTTCAATCTTTTAGAAAAAGTCCAGAGACGAGCAACTAAGTTAGTACCAGAATTAAAAAGTATGAGTTATGAGGATAGGTTAAAGGAGTTAGGGTTATCATCATTAGAAAATAGGAGGGATTGGGGAGACTTAATAGAAATGTTTAAGATTAGTTGTGGTTTGGAAGTAGTAAAGCCTGATGTATTTTTTACTAGAAGGTGGTACAAGGTACCGAGAGGCCACACATATACGGTAGAAGTAGATTAAATATCACAAAATTTTTTTTTAGCAATAGTGTGGTGGGACTATGGAATAGATTACCGGAATATATATATATATATAGCTATCAACAGATGTAAACAATTTTTAAAAAAATTATGACTTTTATTACAGCACCACAAATGTTTAAGGCCCTAGATATTGTGTAAATATGATTGTTATGATGTGTGCTTGCATATACAATTTGTATACTTTTTATTTCACACTAAAATAAATGTTCTAAATGTTTCAACAAATACCTATATCAACAATTGAGGAAAAAATGACTTCTGAATGGATTGTGTTAAAATGGATGTCTGTTATAAAGTAAATAGAAAAACTTACCAAGTATCTTTATCTTCTGTACATTGCCATAGACATCGAAAAACATCCACAATGGAAGAGTTGGGTCAACATGCATCAATGTTGTCATCTTACTTGTGTTTCTTGCATAACGAACCTCACCTGAAGAAAAAAAAAGATTTTAGAAAGAAAAAAAAAAAAATCATATTTGCTTTCTCTTGTATCTTTAAATGTTGCTGCAATCAGCAATCAATTGATATTAATAATATTTTGTAGATAAAGAATTGAATTTTTAATGAAAGTGAATCTTAAAATGCCATGAAATAGTCAAACATATTCAAAACCAAGGGATAATATTAAATCACCACCACCCATATATGTTTCTTTTTACCTCGTAAATTAAAGTAGTGATGGTGGTAAAGTTAAGTTACCTTGATAAAAAATGCTACCAGTAAGGTTTTAATCATAAATTCATAATTTAAAAAAACAAAGCAAGTGTGAATGCAGCCAGACACAAACTAAGGGATCAAATTAGGATAAACTTATATTGAAAATTGAACCCCCCACTAAAAATCGATTTTTTTCAAAAAACAAACATTTTCCCTATTCATTGAAGGGAGTGTGTGCAACATTTCAAGTTTCTACTATGAATGATTAGGGCTGGAAAGAGTCCAGATACATAGATAAATACATATAAATGTCAGAACACATGAATAGTCAAAACCCAGCACAGTGTGTTGTGGGTAGTGGTGATTAACAAGAAACTAATGATACTTTATGTTGTTTTTATCTCATCTTCCAAACAATTCTAACATGCAATAACTATTCCGTCTGATTGTAAATGTATCTATGTTGGAGAGAAAACTATTTAAATAATGTGATGTTCAAGTTTTTGTGAAATGCTTGCAAAATTTATCATCCATCCAAAATTTGGCTGACTCATAAGTAATCTGCGACTTCAGTCTCACAGTAAACTTCAACTGAGTAAGACAATTTGTGATCTGTTTGCCTGTCAAAGTGTTTTATGTGTCTGTGTGTTGTGTTACTTGTTCTCAAAATACTATATACATATTGTTATTACTATGTTTACATCAATACCCATGGGCTCTAAATGAAGGGTATCTAGTGATGAGGAATAGCCCAAAAAGGCCAAGAAAGTGATTATAGGGCCTGGTGCCAGATTTGTATATTATTACAAATAAATATTACCATATGTCACATATGAAAACAGGAAATTAAGGTAAGAGAAGCAGTGAGTACTGGTGGAATTTATACTATTAAATATGCGACTTATGTATGTGATAAAGTGATATTAAAACCGGAGAATGGTTTGTTCATTTCGATCAAAGACAACTACAAGAAAAACTTGCCTTTGAACATTGGTGACAGTTCTGCTAAGGTCCTCATCCTATACGAGAGATTCAAACAACAAACTCTGAGTACAAGAAACATAGAAGCCAATTTCACTGCTAGCAGAGGCTGATTCCAGAAATACAACTCACTTCATAACATCAAAATTACAGTTGAGTCTGTTTCTGCTGATCATGAGGTTGCTAAAGTGCGACAACACTATTTCAGAAGAAGATGCCTCAGATAGAAGAATTTTGTTTTAACTCTGAGGAAGCAGTTGAGACAGAACCATGCTAAGAGAAGCTCAACTTAGAAAATCAAGCACAGATTTCTATGAATATGACAATATGATTTGTGAAATGAAGGAAAGATTCAACACCATACACACAGCCAAGTTCAAGGAGTTGCAGAAGCAGCTTTCAATCACGATGCTTCTTAAAAACTTCAGTGTCCCCAACTACTGAGGATTATAAACTGAGATAAGTACTTTGGTACATGTATTAAATAAATTAAAAACAATAATGAAATTTAAAATATTTTAAACATTATCAATTTTTGACTCGTATCTCTGTCAATGAAGTTGTAAAGAGGTATATGTTTTTGGTTGCATCGCATTTTTTCCTGTCTGCAAGATATCGCCAGAAGTTTTAAAGGAATTTCATTAAGATTTTCTGGAAGAGTGGTCAATAGGCAAAGGAAGAATTGATTAAATTTTATTTTCCTGTCCACAAATGTTTCTCCATGAATTTCATTCACAGAGGTTATGCCCTCTCCGAGTGCTTTCTAGTTTCTTTTGCATTCTATGGTAAGCAATGCAGATAGGAAAGAGGGAATAAACTTTCAGCTTTATTTCTGATCCACACTGCTTACGAATGACCATATAATGATGGTCTGCGAGTTGCAATATAAAAGCCATAGAAATAAGATGGAAGAAATACTGGTAAAAGATTAATAACAATTAACAATACTTCATCTAATTCAAAATATTTTTACTTTGTTCTGTTATTTGTAATGGTTGCATAAGTATTTAAGCATTACATAGAAAGTATCTAGATTCACATTACATAGAAAGTATCTAGATTCACATTACATAGAAAGTATCTAGATTCACATTACATAGAAAAACTAGATTCACAAGATTTCATGCTAGGTGTTGACATATAATCCCCACAAAACTGGAGATTTCACTTATGGTTTCATGAAAACCTCACAGAGCAATCATTTTTGAAGTTCTATAAAAAGTATGATTGTCCTTCACATTTCCACTGCTTTCTTATCATGAGGAGATTTCAGAAACTGAAAGCAACTATTCATCAACTGAATATGAATGTTACTATATTGATAAATGTAAAGTTTTCTTTTCATAAGTGTATCTATTAAAAATATTGAATTTTCTCCTGTTATTTTGATATGCATAAGAGTGTGCTCAACTCAAAACCTTTACAAAATTTATTTTTATATATTCTTTCAAACTGTTTACTGACAAAAATAATTGATACATAGCTATTAGACTTGCATTAAAGAAATTACCAAATAATTGTTGTCTTACATCTTATGTAAGCATATAAATACCTTGTGAAGCAAATTTTTGCAAATAACATACAAATATTGATAGGCTAAATATGATATGTCAACTTTATTAGTGCTCGATTTCAAATGGTTAGCATTTTTCTTTTCTTTTTTTTAAGCCACAGACTTTATTAAAAACAAGTTAAAATATTTGACAGGGTATTAATCAAATCTTTTCCTTACACACTAATAAAGTAAAAATCACTTTATCTTTCACTTTATATATTATCATACTTAGCACTTAAATTTAAGAGTAGCATTTAATGTTTTTCTAAGCAAATCTACATGCACTGTTAATTGTTTGGGTAGTTGCACTCCTGTTTAAAATTCTTATACTAACCTATTGTTGTAAAAATTAAGAGAAAGAATTGGTCTGGTGATTTTTAGTATGAAACTAAAATTAAAAAGCAAATGTTGATCTCAATCCTCAACCAATTTCCCCCCAAAAAATAATAATAGAATAATTGCCAATAGTTGTATATCTACAGGGGAGGATTCAGACTGTCTTCCGGAAGACAGTCAGAATTTTCCAAAATTCTTTTTTTTATATTGTTTCCTGAGCGTTTGAGAGTTTTTAATCGTTTATTGTTTACCTGTAATAAATGGCTTTGTTAACCTACTTTTTTTGTCTGTTATCAATGATTTTATCATGTGTTTTTAGTGGCCGCTAGGAGTTAAACCTCTTTCGGTCTTAACATGTTGACAATCTTCTCCGTTCTTTCCATTTCTGCGGCTAAATATATTTGCGACATTGAAAATTAGTGATTTTCATTAAGATAGCAAAATTAGCGAAAATAACCGCAAAGTGAAAATTATTAATTTTCAGCAGTTCAGCTTAACAGGCTGGATCTGTCCCGGATCTATACATGTAAATGAGCCTTTATCCATAGATCATTATCGATTATCTCACAAGAGAAAAGAATGGAAAGCTTGACAATAAAAATCTATAAAAATAAAAGGCAAATCTGATCTTTAGGGAACAGCTGGTATCAAGCAAAAAGTACAAGGCTATTTTGCACAATTTCAAATAATATATTCAATTTCTTAACTTATTTATAAAGTTAAAATATTTACAAAAGTTTATGCTGCAGTGAATAGCGGATGCATAGTAAAAAGAGTTGAAGAGAGAACTTGTTATTATTTTGTTTAATTGTCCTGAAAGCTTTTCAAAGGTTTTCGTCAGTATGTTATTTTAACATACTGTGTGTGAATAAATTTTATTTAAAATGAATAGCATATCGTTGACCATTGAAGGGGGTAAAATAACATGAAGAAGACACGTGTTGAATATGGTTTTATTTTATTTATTTCACTGGGTTCAATGGTCAACAGCATCTGTTACTAGAAAGATTAGAGAATTATTTTTAATTTCATGAAATGTTCAACTATTGGTTCCCAAGGGATTTGAACATGTCTAGCATTGCTACTGTTCCACAAGTCAGAAGATAGACAGGCTAGTAAGTTTTTGCTCCAAACATTTTGAAGTGAGGGAATAATTGTTTCTATTGTAATTCCACACAAGGATGCACAAAGAAAACAGACCCATTGAGAAATTTTAGAACAGAATTCTTTCAAATTAAGTTTACAGTTCCACAGATTTTTAAACTGGTATCTTCATCTTTGTTGTTTTTATCACAATGTTTTGGCTGATATGTTCTTCAGCCTTCTTATTACTTTTCTTTCTTCATCTCCTCAACAAAAACACCAAAAGTTTAACAAGGACACAGAACTGAGTGCTTAAGTTTTATATTAGAGGCAAAACTGGAAAAACTTGATTCTTATAAAGGAATTGTTGACCTCTGATATAGGAAGCCATTTTGACCAAAATAGTTCTAAGTACGTTCCCATATGATGTTAAAAATGTACACTGTTTGCTTAAGTTATACATTCATTTTTTCACAAGTACATGCAGGACTTCCTTTACCTAACAAACTTTCAATTGTGGTTCCTTGTCTATTATTTTGATCACATCTCAGAGGGTGTGATATACTCCCTTTGCTCTTCCTATGCTGGATTTTATTGTTTAACCTCAGAAAATGTTTTTCTGGTGTTCTTCAAATCTGATCAGGGGGGAGAGGGTAGTTTCCTTTTTATATTCTTTACTACAATTGCATGGAATGTTATATACACAGCCTTTGGTCATATTTTTCTTTTACAGAGGTTTGTCCTTTGTGAAAAGGTTGCATAGTAGAGCTTTACTTTGAAAAATTACCCTGATATTATATGCCACAGATCCCTTGGATCGTTTTGGCAACTTTTCTTATATAAAGTAGAGTAAATATTGCTTATGGTTGGTAGCAGAGTTTTTTTTCTCACTTTTTGCTAATCTAGAAGTTATGTGCAAAATTTCAGACAACAGTTAAGCTCAGAGTAGTACATTGACAATTATAATAAACAAACCAATAAGTAAGTCAAGTGATATCACATCTAAAAGCTAGGTCAAAGTAGAGCAATTTTCTAGTTAAAGTACTTAGTTCCAGTGTTGCATGTAAGATTAGTATTGCTAGTTTGATTAAGACATATCAGTTTCTCTATCAGCAAAGGGTTGCAGATGGTTGACTGTTGACTATGGTAAGAAAATCCCTAAAATTACATATTCTGAATGAAGAAGGAATAAAGAGGTTTCCTAGCACAGACAGAATATTTGCTTGTAACTGAAATAGCTCTAAAAAAATTTAAAAAACCCAAAACATTGCTATTCAAATGGAATTGTTGACAAAGTCAGAGTTGATTTTACTTTCCTATCTAACAAAAACAATCCTCACCAAAAATAGGGGAATAAACCGATATGTAAAATCCCATTCCCCTACCGTGATATAAACTCATGACGTAGTGATCGCTAGACTGGTGTGTTAAAACGCTAAACTGACAAATCTTACATACCTCCAAAATTTATAGTAGAATTATGTGAAGGAAGTAGGAGCAGAGTTTGACCCTGGAGCAGCCAGGCTTGTATAATTATTACTTTTCTACCTACTGACTGACTAATATTTTAATATCGGAACTGAGAAGGTTTTTGTGGCACAGCTTATTCTATTTGCTTTAATATAATGAAAAGAAAAAAAAACAAAAAAACAATTATCAGTAATGTGTTCCTCACAAATTGATTCAGAAATCACTTCCCAGCTGTTGTCACTTGTAAAAAGTCAATGACCACTTCAAACCAAATCAGAAAATCTATTTCTCCAAGAGATTAGTTAGATAAAACAACATTGGTGCATTAAGAGACCAGAAAGACTGTAGTAAAATAACCATAGTATCATTTTCCTAACCCTTTCCAGACCGAAATTATTTCTAAATTTGATCAGTTTTACGGTAACAAATTTAAATTCAATTTGTGAGCTATCTAACAAGTTAACCTATATATACTATATATATTCTGGTTTGGGTCATGCTCATGTTATATGGAAGAGACATTTTTTACTCATGAAATTTGATCATATTGCTAATTTCAAAGCAGGCTGCCTGATTTGGTTGCAAACAAACGTGTCCAGTCTGCCTGGTTAACCAAAAAAGAAAGAAAAATCCAAGAATTCAGGTGTAAAACTGGTTTCAACATTCAAAGTGTTAACACAACATTTCGACTGATCCATTCTATGGCCTTCTTCAGGTGTACTATCCGAATGTGTTGGTGGTAAATAGCATTGGTGATTTCAACATAACTTTAACTTTTATCTTTTTAGAACCTTCTTTTTTGTTTCATTGAAATTTGAACTGGCTAGACTGATATTATATATTATAATAGATCAAATGCTATCCGAATGCAATCATACCAAAAATAATGTCATCATTGAAAGAAGACATAACTCAGTTGCATTGGATGAAAGGATAAAGTTTTAGGGTTCCATTTTAGATACAGAAAGATTGATTATGGCACATTCACCATGGAAAAAAAACTTGAAACCTGAATAAAAGAATCATTTTTTTTTCTTTTGGCAATCAAATCTGTAGTTGTAAAATCTACCAAACTCAAATGGTTTAAATGAGTCTCTACTCATGGAGTTTTTATTAAACTGATCACAGTTAAGAAAAATTTTCTTTAAGGGAAGGTAGAGAAAAATATTTGTTTACATGGAGCTAATATTAGTTTGAAAAAATCAAATGGGGGAAACAAATGTCATAATCCATCAGAAGTACGGCCGGCTGTCTGTCCATATGACAGACAGCCTGTCAGTCTGTCTGTCTGTCTGTCATACACTTTTAACATTACTGGGCCCTTTTTTTTTAAACCCCCCCCCCACCTTTTCATCATTAGCACCCCCCCTTTTTTCTGTGTAAAGAAAGAATGGTAATATACCACTTTTTAAAAACAAATTAAATTAAACAATATCTGATTTCTATCTATCTATCTATCTTATTGATTATTTCTTTTACAGCTGTTTACTCTGACCATTAGTCTAGTATCAATAATTTGGTAATGAAAGATTTTAGTGCATTACTAAAATATACCATTATAAGCCAAGGATCATCATTCATAATTGTGTGTGAAGGACATTGATAGTGAAACTGTCAGCAATGGCTTCAGGGCTGCTCATTGGAGATGGGGATATTAGTAAAAAACTAAGTAGATATTGCTTACATCTTGTTTAAATACAGCTAATTTGAATAATATTTCTGAAAGTCAGTGAATCCTGATTTTGTATCCTCAGGCAAATGACTTAAAACGTCTTCCCATTATATAAAATAATGACTCTTAAACTTTCTGGATTCTCTGAATATCTGGAAATGGGAGGAATATAAGTTAAAGGAAAATGTTCAGAGATGTGTGGAGATTTCTTGAGGTATTGTTGCTCCAACCTGAAGAAAGGGAGAATGATTACCAAAATAAATAAAAAGCTAATTGCACCTAAAGCTAAAATTTTTAAATTTCAAGTTCTTTTATTAGTTTTTTTATACCAATTTAATTTTGTGGGTGCTGCATGCTTACAAACATCTAAGCATCCTTAAGAAAATTAACTTGAGTTTTTCTTAGTTAAGAAAATAAGGAAAGCAGACCTTTGGGGGAACTTTCTTTATCAGCCAATAACACAACCACTATAACCATATCTTGTATTAAAAATGGGGGAAAAAACGAGAGAGACAAGTTAATCTTTTCAGGGATCATATTTCATGGCTCATAACTTAGGGAAAAAAAAACACAAAAAAACATTATTCACTTTTTCAGGCCCACCAATGTTCATCAACGAAGGTCAAAAGGCCAAGTTAGACACACAGATACACAATGGAATCCTTTTAGGAACTTAACTGGATCTGGGCAGTATCTCCAGTTCAACCTGAAATAGTGGCTCAATTCAGATGGAGTGAGGAGGCTGGTGAGTATATTGGTTTTAGCTGGTGTTGGCCAAGATACAAGAAGCACAGTCAAGACTTAATGATTATCTACACTTAGGAAGTCAACAGATGATGTAGTGGATAGGAAAGGAGAGAAAAATAGCTTCAATTGGTTGGTCTTAATTCATTGAAATCGTATTTAGATGTGGGAGGGGCATGAGAGAGATTGTCGGAAGAGAGAAAAATAAGCAAATAGACTATGTAAGTAAAGAGAATATTAGGAAGAGTTTTCTGGTTGGGGCATCAGGAAGACTAAAGATGAAAATATTGATATAGAAAGAAAAAGAAAGACAGTGAATTGCTTGTCTTGCTAGTCTAATATTTTAATAGGCCAAAGGCAACAACAACATAAACAACACTAATGGCTTAAAGTACAAATGAAGCTGGCCTTGTAAATAAAAAAATAATTTTCAATCTATTTAGAGCAAATCTGGAACCAGACAAAACCATTTAAAAAAGAAAATATCATTTAACCCCAGTGAGCTGTTAGAAAACTTAGGTCTACTGGGTTTTTTTTTAAATGGAAAAATGTTAACACATCGGTTGTGCAAAAGAAAAAGAAATAACTATATGATACAAATAAGAACAATGACCAAATGCTTTTTTGAAGGAATCAAGTATTAAGTTGAGCTTATTAATGAGAGCTCCATCCTCCATGAAATCCTGCAGAGAATTTCTCCAATGTATTTTTCTGAATTAATATTCCCCAACACACTCCATAAACATTGAATGGGCAGCGATCCAAAATGCTGCTCATAAAATAACTGAAAATTCACCATGTTTAGTGGGCTGCAAGCAGTTCAAAGAAAATTATTGGTTAGTCAATCTTCAGACCCATATACATCCAGTTTCAAAATTAAGCCAATGTTGACTCATTTGAAAAGATGACAGCATATCTAAACTGCAAAGGTCTGTTCACCATCTCAATTGTTTTTTTGCTTTCTCTGCTAAATATCGATTGGTTTAAGAAGGGGGCTTTCTTCTGGCTGCTCTGTGATAATAACCTATGGTATAAAGATACAGAACTGCCATTATTGTGTTAAGTTTGACACACTTCCATGTCTGATACATTGAAACAAGGATTTTTCATTTCCCTTGCATGGACACGTTTATCTGATGGTCCAGTTGACCTGAATGTGATGCAGTGGTTCCCTTTTCTTCATTAAGAATTGTGAAATCACATGCCTCACAGTGGAAAGTGAAATTCCAAATTTTGATGCTGGTTCATTCCACCTTTGAATTGACCAACAATATGTAGTCATTCTAAATCTGACAATTCCTGTGTTCCTGGCGTACAAGACATTATGAAGTGATTTCTCTTGCATTTTTGCAGTAAACTGAATAATTGTTGATGTGTATATCTTTATTAATAGTGAAATCTGAGTAAAATAAAATATTTATATATTTATATAAATTCTTGCATACAGCTGACTGATGATACATGCTAGGTATCTACACTCATCAGCTGGAACCTGTGTGTGTGTGTGTGTGTGTTATTCACTAAAACCATTTAGAAATACATATTTGAAGTAGAGATATTTTAGCTCAGTTTCCAGTGAAAAATTGTTTCTATTAACTCCTGGTAAAAGTTAGGCTAAAATATTCAGTTATCAGTAAAATACCTAGTAAATAATCACAATAATTCTGTTATTTGACAATTTCCATTTATCACCTAGAAGACACTTCATTAACTTCCACTCTCATAATCTTAATGGTCAGTTGTTCTGGAAATGATATGCAGTAGAAATGACCTTTACATAAGATTCTCCAATGAAGATGTCAAACTGGAGATAAATCTTTCACCACAGCAACAGACTAGTTGAACTTCATGTGACTTTGATATGAATTCAAACTACCCTCCTCCAAGTAAGATAAGGCCTCACTAATGGCAGCAGCAGTTGAGGAAGAACCTAAAACATAAACAGTATCACAAAAATCCCATACAGGTCTTGTGCACTATTTAAATCCTTGAGATATCAAAATATTCATTTTTTGCACTGAACAGCCACTTTGAACAGATTTTCCAAATATTCAAAATGCCAGCAGAACACAGATTCCTTATACTTTGAGTTATGCCAAATTTAATACCATTTATATAAGCATTTTCATTCTTTGGTTTGGAATTTGAAAAATTTGAGTTTTTGATTGTTAGAATTTAGTGCTATATTTTCAAAATTGTTTCAACTAATAGAAATTCAAATGATTTCTTTTCTTTAATAATTAATAAGCCTGTAGAAGTACTGCTTTGTAATTTATGCTAATGTAATTGTTAAAATATTGAGGGGAAATGGCTCCCCACCAAAAAACATCATAGCACAGAAAAATTGTTATTAAAATATCAAAGAAGCCTTTTGAGGCTTCTTTGATATTTTAATAACAATTGAAGTAACCAAATACTTTGAAACCTCACTACAATGGACGGAAAGTAACGGTCCCGATTACCATACATTTACATGGTAAATAGAACCTCCCTAGTAAAACCTTAAAAAACATTTTTTCTAAAAACTAATAACTGAAGATTGTTAGGGTCTAACGGATTAAAAGCAGAAAAAAATGACTTGTTTCTATTTTTTCCGACTTAACGGATGTATATCTTTACCAAAATGTTTAACATCTAAAGCAAATATTTATGAATGAAGATATTCTAACAATATAGTAATTTGTTATAACCAAATTAATCTTTTAACTATGTTCTTGTTAAAATGTAGTACATGAGGATATGTCGCATTAATATATTCACATTTTTGCTTATCTCCAAGTGTATGTGTGTGTGAGAGAGAGAGAAAGAGAAAAGGAGTGGCACTTGATGAAAGGAGAAAACATTGGTTTCAGCATGATAAAATGAACAAAAATGTTACTTGTTTATTTTTGTTGGAAATCATTTTTCATGAACTCTATAAGCTTTACTAATTCTCTTATGTAAATTTATTGCTGTGAGAAAGTGTAAATATACATCATCTATAGACACTATTGGCATTAAACAATTTAAATTTTGAAAATTCTTAAAAACTTTAAAAATCAATTATTTTAAGCACTAAAAATTCTGATATTTTTCAATATGAAATTTAGATATAATGGGAAACAGTTTTTGTAATATTGAAAAACCAATCAAACATTTTTTACAATATGCATTTTTAAAAAGTTTATAAAAATTGACAAAATGGATAAAATACTTTTAACTACATTGAGAGTTAATTATAGTCATCTCCAACCACAGAAAAGTTAAATTTTAAAACTCAAATATGATCTTAATCAAATATTTTTTCTTATCAAACTCACACTACCATTCAACCATAATCAATTTTCTGTATTTAATTGTGTTGAAAAGTAGATGTACTATTCACAAACGAAAATTGATTTGTGAAAAGATTATCTTCATAAGAGAAAAAAAATAGAAAAGATGTGTACAAGCTATTTAATAAAGATAACATTTTTAAAAGCAAAACAATAAAATATCTTCAAGTCAACAACACATCATCTTTAGTCAGCATTCCAATTCCTTTTTTTCTACAAAGTGTATGACCGACGTTTCATATTCATAAAAAGACAATAGACTGCAATATGAAAAGTTATTGTAAACAAACATTGAGATTACAGTCTTGTTTTATCAACTAAAAATACTTATAAACTAAAAGACCACAACTTTTCAAGAAATTTACAATATTGCATAAATTATAAAAATGAAAATTAAGATTTAGTACTATCACATAGTAATTAAATTTGTAAATTGCATGAATTAAAATATTCATTAGAGACTCCTAAATTAAAACGGTTCATGAAATTCAAAGACAAGGTAAAAGATTATTACCTGGCACGTTCTTAGTAAATTTGAATCCAATTTGGTAATGTGACATGAATAATGTTTCTTGGAAACTTCAGGAACAATGCAGACTAAGATTTTATTTTCTACTGGTTTCTTTTGTAAACAGCAAATCTGTAGTGAATATTTAGGGCCCCAGTCATGAAAGAGAGAGACGATGTGTCCTCATTGACATTGCTGCATGCTTCAACTGACCACAACTTTCTAGCGACCTTCCTAAACATCCTGATGCACTTCTCGTCTTGAGGACGTAAGCAGCATGGGAATTTACATCCAGGACTAATCCCAGTCAAGGAAGGGAAGATGTTGAGACAGTGGGGAGGGAAAATGTGGAGACACTGGGAATATGGTGGGCCCAACTATGGCCAGCAGCAAATAAAAAATCAAAACTGAATAAAATTGAAAAATTTTAAACAAATCCTTTATCTAAAATTTACAGAAAAGATATAAAATTAGCTATTACAGATTTTATGAGTACACTTATAGCTACATTAAGCATTTAAAATAAAGGCGTTCAAAATACAGTTTGTTTACATTTTCTCTCCATCTGTTTTAAATCACTTGCAATAATGCATTTAATTAACTTAATTTTCATCTAGGTAATCTTGCAAAATTAAAACTAAATGATATTCTTCCTTACTATAATTTGAGAAATCTCTGTGTGTGTGTATGCACCGAGATAACTCGATTATTGGCCATTGTACGAAATTGATATTTGACAGATATGTTGGTCCGTGCAATGGACATTGCAGTGTCAATTTTGAAGTCGTTTGGATTTACAGTTCTTGATATGAGAGGGTGCTTGATTTACAATAAAAATTAATTTTGAAATTTATATAGTTTTTGGCCCGAATATACTACACCACCAGCGTTCACGAGCATGGGTTTATAGATTTGTTTGGAGAGAGATAGAGAGTGTGTGTGAGTGATAGATAGATAGAGAGAGTGAGAGGTTTTTTCTGCCAAAGTTTTTCTATAGACCGAGATTAAATTATAGTTAGATGACATAACAGCATTTAAAAAAAATTTTTATTGTTAGTACTATTAACAACGATATTTCTGTTTTGATTGTTGCTATTAACAACATCATAAACAAAGATCAGCATCTCATTATTTCAAGTTTAAACCTCCTGAAGATTTTCATGAAACTGATCAAGGAATAAACGACAGAAATATTGTGGCTATTCCTTTCGTATTTCTTATTTTATCAAAACAATTTGAGGAATTATATTCTCCTATTTTCTATTTATTCAACTGCTTTGTTTTTTCATCGGAAAAGAAGGTTTGAGAAATAATTTTTTTATCAATGTGAAATAATCTTTAGATAAGAGTATATTTTTTCACTTTTTATTTATAGGTCTAAATTTAGATATAAAATATCTAAATTGGCAACAATGAAGAGTAGTAAACGATATACTACGAAACTGTAGTTTCATACAATGAAAATTATTTTACATGACAATTATGGCAAGCTGCTCCATACACCATGAAGTCCGGTCCCTTCCAAACATGCACCTTTTGAATGGGCATGCCCGAGTTTACTTCAATTAGGAATTAAAATTCATAAACGGGTTCTGTTATCTAAGAACTGAAATAAATTGACACATGAAATATTTGAAAACCAACAACATTCCTACTAGATAAGCTAGAGTAATACCCCTAAAATAGGGGAGCTAGAGTAATACCCCTAAAATATTTATTAGGTCAGCTGTGGCAAACAACTGAAAAAAGTTGGCCAATTTTCGAAACAGGAGAACAAAACATTTTCAGTGATTTCAACCATTGACAATTTCTCCTATGGAAGACCAATCACGTAAAAGTCTCCTGCTTTAGAAACTGGTGGAGAATCTTTTTTCTTTAGAAACTGGTTACTTGTTTGCAAAAGTTTGTTTTTTTAAAGAATTTTAATAACAATGTTTACTCACTTTAGTTGGGGTAATTTCTGAATTTAAAGGTTTTTAATTAAAAAATTTTTTTTAACAAAAACAAAAACTTTACACAAGTAATTACATAGTGTATATTTTTTACAAAATAGTGACTTTAATCATTTATCAAATTCAAACTATGTATTGTTGTTTTGTTCATTTTTTTTTGCGAAAAAGGCGACTGGTCCAAGATTAAAACCAAGTTAAATTCAGCAATCATTTTCAGCGTTCTTTTTCGCAGCACAAGCACCACGTGGAATTGAACACTGAAAATGATTGCTGAATTTAATTTAAATTTACGAAACAAACACAGATTAAATGAAACAGATATTTTTCTATGAGAATACTTAAATTCAGAAATGACCTCAACTAAGGTGAGTAAACATTGTATTATTAAAATTCTTAAAAAAAAAAAAATCTATCTAAAAACAGGAGATTTTTACGAGTATGCTCTTCCATAGCAGAAATCGCCAATGGTTGAAATCACCGAAAATGTTTTGTTCTCCTGTTTCGAAAATTGGCCCAAAAGTGATCTAGCAGTAAAAGTAATGAAATGCTCTATTTTTCCTTTTGGGGAATAATTAACATGTACACTGACAGCAGATACAATTACACATTGCCATTGGGATATGACCATGACATTCTGCTAGTGACCATGTGTACATATATAAATATAGAGAAAAGTGTTTTATGAAAAGGTTGAACAAAGGTATATCTTTTCCCTGGTAAAAAAAAAAAAAAAAAAAAAAAAAAAAAAAAAAATCTCACTTGAATGTTATCGTTTTTTTAAAATGTTTCTGATATATGAATCCAGGCTGATAAAAACAGTAAATTGGAACGAAATTGCTGACCACAACTGTTATAGATTGTACCACTACAGGGGAGAGTTAGTAGCTTAGTTTAATGGTTTGTCATGTTTGTCACATGTTGCTCCAATTCACATTGCCGCCTGCATTCCAGTCCTAGGATTTAGTTTCTGGCAGGGAAAGAAATATGAAACAGAATCTATTTGCTAGCTATGTTGGACAAAATATCCGTGGCAAAAATATGTGGAGCTGTGTACTTTTACAAGGATTTAGCCATAGAACTGAGTTAGTTGCAAGCAGAACAGAATGTTAAACCACTTTTATTAACAATAATATTACCATTTTGAAACCATGTAAGAATTATGAAATTTTCTGTGGAAAGTTCCTTGTGTAATCATTGTATTTTGATTAATTTAATCTAATTTGCTTTCTTTCTTTTTATCACAACATTTTTGTCCACTGTACCGCCCGGGCTTTCCTTGGGTGTCTGTACTGGAGGGTATGGAGTACAAAATGTTGCGATAAAAAGAAAAAAACAAAGACAAGGAAATTAGTCCCAATTAACCAAAATACAATGATTAAAACACCTAAAAAAATTCAGACCAGAATTCCACATGTAATGATAATAAAATACATATATGCTTGTTTGTAAATGATCAGGTAAAAAATAAGGTATCTGATTGTAAAGCTTCTAATTTTAAATGCCTTTTACAAAGGCAGATGATTAATTCTATACAGGAATTAATATATCTTTTTTATCACTTCCAAATAAGCAAAGATGTCCAATAACATAAAACAAACATCACTAATGCAATTTATATGACACAAAGTGTTGATCTTTTTATCTAAGTAAAATGGAAGGACACTACATACTTTCACTTTTAATTAGCAAAGAATTCAAGTGAATCAATGAATCTTTAGGTTATAACAACAAAAATATTCATAAACTGATTTCACAATCCCCTATATTTGTAGTTTTCTAATATTTTCTCTAAAAGAATCAGTGCCTAAAATTTGCTTTTCTGTAGCAAACCTTTTGGAATAAAAATGTAATTGTTTTCATTTCTAGATGTAATTTTAATTTTTTTCCTTCAAATACAAATTATGTTGAGAATATCATAAATAATCAGTTGCAAAAAAACATATTTACTTATATAATGAATACTTGTGTGTGTGCATAATTATTGCAAAATCAGTATTATCTTAAGGCATTAAAGAATGAAACACAATTTTCTGATTATAATGAAAATATACATTTGACTATGTAGATATGAAAATGAACCAAGTGAAGAAGGATTCTTGTCCATCAAAAGGATAAGAACGGAATGTGGTCATAAAAGAGAAAAAGAATATTAAAACATACTTGTCTGTTCATCACTCCCAGTGCAACATTGCTCACTGGCCTCACTATCACTGCTCCTGTCGGTGTTTATAGCTGGTTCAATATCTACACAACTTAAGAAACGGCGAGGTGATGGAGGAGGAACTCTTGGCCTTTCTTCGTCATTACTAGATTCACTGTTTTCTCCTTCCTCCTCCTCCTCTGACACAGACACTCTCTTGAAGTCTTTTTGCAGTTCAGATGTTGTGACATCTGTTAAACTCAATTCAGAGAGGTCAGTAGAAAGTTCAAAGTCCTTCTGGCTGAATTGAAACAAGGAAGGGTTATCTTTGAGAATGTATTTGCTTGTAATGTAGTTCTGCTGCGGCTTTGTAAACGTCAAGCAACCTTCCGAGCTTGATCGAGCTTTTGTGTAAGATTTGGTGGATCTTGTCCTGGAAATAGTGCTTGAAAGGTTCTCCTCCATCCCGAAATCAAAGGATGAGGACTTTTGCTGCTCAAGATCCGAGGAATCCCTCCTTGGACCTGAACATTTCTTTGCTTTCTCATGATGTCTCGTAAAAGTTGCAATGGATTCCTCCATGCTAAATATTTCAGGTGAGATCTAAGGTTTAAAATGTTTAATTGCTCTTGTTGCTTTGAAATCATGCAAATCTTTTGATCTTATGCTTGGTAGCACAGGGAAGGTCAAACCCTTTGAGCATAAGTGCAACACAATAAACAAATTGCTATAGTCAATAGACAAGTTGCTAAAACAACTAACTTATTCAAAATCAGTTGTTTAGAGAACAGTGTCAAGCAACTCATGAAATAGGAAAATTTTAATATTAAAATTATTAGTTATTTATAGAAAGAAGTTTTAATTTAAAATAGACACTAAAAAGTTAATTATAAAGCATACAGATTTTCATGAATATGTCTGAAAAAGCACAACATAGTGCAGAATACTATTTAGCAAGAGACTGCATAAAACAAACAAGTTTGGATTTCCAAGTAAGGCATTTTCCAACTTACTGTTAAGGCATGAACAATAAAAGTAGTAGGAAGTAATTGCAAACAAAAGATAGAGACTTGTTACTTGAATACCTGTATGCAACAGGACAATCCAAATCATTCAACAGGTGTTTAAAGTAGATAAGTTTGTGTACAGGGCTTAATAGCAGAGAGCATGTAAAAATGTTCATTTCAGCACCTGTCAGTTAAATAAAGATTTATCTACTACGCACATGGGTACCTGGATGCAAACAGGCTGAAATATAATAGAGAACCTTGGCTGGGACGGGTTTCTTGTTTTTCATATTCACTTTGTAAGACTTTTTTTTAAATTCCAGGAATTGATTTTGAGATGTCTCAACAAATTTAAAATGGTGACGTCGAAAAAGTATTCCTTTTGTAGTATTCTCATTCTCCTGGTGGTAATGAATCCATTTAATGGTTGTGTCTTTTATAATTATTAGACTTCTGCTGTAAATAGTTCCATAGCTAAGTGGACAGTGACAGGTTAAAAAAAAAAAGGTTACAAGTGTATACACACAATTTAACAACTCTCTAGAAGTGCTGAACTTCTTACAACAGGTAAAAAGAGTTAGGGGAGACTTGAGAGGCGGCGGCAGCAGTAGTAGCAGACACAGGTGCACAGAATGCAGGATAGTAAGTTATTCCTCCATTAATTTTTTTCAATGCCACAGAGAACCTGTTTCAGGAGAAAACTTCAGAGAACTTGCCCCAAGAAATCCAAAAGAACCGGTAAATGGTAAACGGGGAAGTTACTCGGCTGGTTGCTAGTCAGAGGAGAGGAAGTGAACAAAACTGACCAGAAGTGACACTTGTGCTTGCTTACAGTGGTGGTGGCTGGCTGTTGTGGTTGTTGTTGTAAAGCATCCCCCTGTTCCTCTCCCTCTTTACTTGGTTGGTTCCTTCTCAATAGGCCATAGTAGCAGAACAACCCAGAATTAGAGAGAAGAGGAGGAAGGGGAGGAGGTAGGTAGGTAGTAAGTTTGGTAGGTAGGACAAGGAGGAAGATACACTGATGCTGGAATTGTATATGTTAGGATGGGAGAAACTAAGAACCATTAGCCTAGTGTGTATTATGTGCTAAGCAAGGGAATTCTGGGAAGTATGTGTGTATACAGACACGCACACACATACCAATTCTAGCAGTAACAGTGATAGTAGTATATCTACTGGCACTGTGATAGTATGCTTCAAGTAAATAGGTAGATATTTGTTAGCTCCTCCCTTACTACCATCTCTGCTGCTTGTACCTAGAACAATATATCTCCTCATCCCTTAGCCATCATCAGCCTCCACTTCTTTCATCTCCCACTTACTTCATCATCATCATCTTCATCATTAACTGAACAGTATAATCCTAAGAGCTATCTTGGGACAAGCAGTCTTATGGGGGAGGGGGAGAAAAAGATGAAAGG
The DNA here is from genome assembly GCA_006491835.1 of Architeuthis dux. Classification (NCBI taxonomy): domain Eukaryota; kingdom Metazoa; phylum Mollusca; class Cephalopoda; order Oegopsida; family Architeuthidae; genus Architeuthis; species Architeuthis dux. The sequence goes on along the minus strand of VCCN01002162.1, from coordinate 1,597,107 downwards.
TGAGAGTGGTCTCAGAAGTAATCAACATGACACCTACTAACTCATGTGTGTGTGTGTGTGTGTGTGTGAGTGTGTGTGAGTGAGTGAGAGAGTGTACATGAACAAAACAAAAAAGGGCCAGAAAGTGTGTTTCTTCTTTCACAAAATGCTATAATTATACACTTGATAGAGCAAGCAACTTAAAACAAGAAAAACAACAAAAAAAACACTTTTGGTAAAAATGAATTTTTTGTTTGCAAAGTTTTTAAAAATCAGATCAGTAGTTTCTGATTACCAAAACAAGAGAGAAAATAAAAGCCTTAAAAACATACAGAAAAAAGAAAACAAAACAAAATAATTGATTGAAAAGACAAGATTCTTCCTCAGAAGTAAGGCCGTTGTATTTCCATTTTGCACAATCTCATGGCTCCAATTTAAGTCATAAAAAATACTAATATTCAGTCTCTAACAATAACAATATGCTTAACTCTTAGAGAATCATTTTCACCTGTAGATTACTGCTATAAATGTAGTAGTTTTTTCTAATGAAATCAAGTGACTAAAATATGCTGTTCTATTGGCTGGTTAAAAATACATGTGTATCCAATACTCAAAAGTTCTGTAAATTTGCATTTAAAACTAAAATTCTCATTGATCACAAAAACAAACATGGATGATACTCATAATATGTACAATGTAATTTTATGTCATGCCAATATGACAAGCAGTATATACGTTTCCAGGTAGGTTATTGAAAAGGTTAATATACTCCACCCACTAAATATGCTCTCAAATAATAAATGAGATACAAAAAGTATGCTAGGAAAGTTAAATCCAGGGAGATAAATTTAAAAGCAAACTCTAAGACAAATTTATGCACGCGTGTGTGTATAAGGAAGAAAGAATACTATTATACTAAATGATTTGATTCTGGAGAGACACAAGACAAAAATTAAAAGATCATCTGGTGAATAAGATAAAAGAGTCTAAACGGATATATTAAATAGTAAAATCTATTACTTGTTACCTTAAATATTCAGGATATTCTTATCTATTAGTGAATTAATTGGTGCATTTTCTTAACATATATTTTTAGATTGCTTATTTCAAATTTTTTCACTGACATACTGAGAATGGATATTAAATTCCGATTATATATGAATAGCTTGTAAAATATTTTGTACAAGGACCTTTAAACGTGATTTTATCTGAAACTGGATTTATCAGTTTGAAATTTTATTTTTGAAATCTTAAAAAAAATAATTTCCCAACAGAATTTTGTAAATTTCCATTGTAGATATCATTTTATTATGTTCACAAATTTAAGAAATTTACAGCGCTCTCCCAAATCTGGATGACTTTGAAAATTAACTAATGTTTGCTGAATCAATTAGAAGACATAATTTCTGATTATCCCTTTTTACTGTAACTACTTGGTTTTTTTTAATTCATAAAATCAGTAATCCTATTCTCACATCAGCACACATTTCTGTGATGCATTCATATTTCTGTAATTTAACTAGCAAAGTACCCGGCCTCACTTGGGTTTCTAAATATCTAAAATGAATACAATCACAGGAGTTCATACTTTGTATTAATTGCTTTAAAAAGATGCCTATATTTTTCAGTTGGTTCAGGAATGCTGATTCTATCAGAATTGTTGCTTCCAATCAATTACAAAAATAGTTCTATTCTACCTTTATAAAAATTTGCATAAACATAAATAAGCAAATATAGGACTTAAATCTATTTTTACAATTTTTAAAAGATTTCTGGGAAAAAAATCCTTTTTTTCAAAATACTGTAAGTGAATTCTTTTTAATCAGAACTTTTTTCAATGTCAATTGCATAATTTATTCCTATTCATGCCTTTCCCAAGGGCATAATTGCAAAGTGAACACAGATTATCTCAGTCAGAGTTTGAACATGGCTCGCCAATTCCATTTTCTGTATTGCTAACTGCTTGGCAACTGTTACCTCTACAGATATTTTTTAGAAATAAATAACTGTTTACATACAATACATAGATGCCTACAATTAGGGCGCTTCTGGTTTATACAGTGTCACATAAAAAGATGTCCCTTTTTGCAGCTTGGTTGGAAATAGCAGTTTTGACCCTAATTTGACTTGTGGCAACCTCTAGTGACCATGAAGGTCAGCACCACCTATCCCATGTTCATCCTTGAGTCAAGTTACCTGTATAGACTAATTTTCAGTCCCCAGCCGCTTAATCAGTCATAAGATGTATACAACCAACCAAGCAAACAATTGCTGGTGTTATATTAATAGATAAGTAATGGTTGTAATAAACTAGGATTCAGAATTTTATACTTTCTGGGTTTTATAAGTCTTATCTAATATCAGTGATTTTTGTATTTATAAATAATAGTATTAAGTATTACAAAAATTACTATAAATAAATTAAAAAATGAAGTTTCTTGTGGCTGTAAATGGGAAAATATTTAATGTGAAAATTTCTTCATGTCATAATATACAATTTTAAACAAAAATCACTGATAGATATATTCCAAAAATCAACATTTGAAGTCAGTCAGAAAAATACATAAACCCTTTGTCTAAAATTAAATGTAAGTCATTAATTCAGTATAAAGTAAAATTGTTTTATATATTTAATCATCCCTAAATCTATTAATTAGCAACAACTGGAAATTAAGATTTAATAAATGGACATCTATTAAGCTGTAAAATATATTGACTAATTTCTCATAAAACTTTACATATACACTTATCGATACATTTAATTAGTGAGGTTACTTTATTTTGGGTAACATTTATTCTTCTAGTCATGGATATGCAATACAGTGCATATTTAAGCAGTATTTACTTCTACCGATAGATGGAACCACCAGAGCCTCTTATTCCATTCACTACAGTACATTTCTGCAATTTTCAAATCAAATGGTTGATGAAATATTAAATGATCAACAACCAAAATTCAATGAAACATTTCAGATTTTAACTGACATTTTTGTTGTGTTTCTTTTAATTTTTAAATTTCTTTTCTTTTTTTTAACTAATGAAAGATTTGACATTTTATACAAAGAAAAACAATTTATATCAAATGTTAAAAGTATAACAATAAATTTATAAAATGATAAAAGTATAACTATTGTTATAAGTTGATAAATATTAATCAAGTATAAATAATAAGCAATATTTTGTTAAATTCTTAAAGCTGTGGTATTTTTACTTAAATCACCTTTAAAGATTAAAGTAATGAAATTTTGAAATAAATAATCACTCTCAATGTAATTTAAATGCAGTTCCCAAAATAAGACAAACATTGGGTTTATTTATTTAGTATCATATCTGATGGAGCTTAGAGAACAGTAGTAAAGAATACATTTTGATCAGATTATCAGGTATTATTACAATTGCATAGCATTAAAAAAAAATCAGAGATGAATGTTTTATTTGGGAAAAGAAAACAATATTGTTAAAACAAAGAAAAATAATACAACACATCTCTTTGTTATTAATGCTACTTGAAAGAGCAATGTTTTTGAATGTGAGTGTGTATTTGTGTATTACATACACCTAGTAACATTATAGATCATTTGCAATAACTAGAAGATGCATAAATGTGGCTTTGTTTAAGCTTATAACTTAACATAAATGATTGATGCTAGCTACAGCCAAATTTTTTTAGGTGTCCATTTTGTAACATTTTAAATATTATTTTTATTCATTCCAATATTTTTTAAAAATCATAAGTCATTTGTACATTCCATATAAATTTGTGCATGTGTGCTAGAATTATGGTCATTTAATTCTGTTTTAAAACAGTACAAATACAGAATGCTCCATGAAATTAAAAATCCTCCTTCCTCTAAGTTGGACAGATATTTAGGAGTTGCACACTCACATACATACACACATGTATTTTGAATAGAAAAACTCAGTTCAACATGTTTTATAGCAAATATAAAAACCTGTTTTGAGAACTTACCTTCTGGAGTTAGATGAAAACTGAGCTCATCCCCCACATCAGGACTTCTACACACATCTTTATTCACTACCCAGTATTCACGACGGTCAAGGAACTGGTCGGCGTCATCAGGCAGGTCATTAAAAGTCAAGCAACAAGGGTCACAAGTTGTGAAACCGAAAGCTAGTCCGCCTACATAGGATCTGTCAATGGATAAGATTTGCAGGACAATGACTTCATTGCGCACTGGCCGTGATGTGAATACATAGCCATTGCAGTACTCCTCTCGTCGGCGCATGGCCACTGCCTTCTCCACATCAAGCAAGATATTTCGACCCTGCACTGAATGAAAAAATATGGGGGTAAAATCAACATTCTTGTGAAAACGGATGATGGGCACTAGAGCTTTGACATGGTTGGGTGTCACATTGCTGCCAGCATTGGTAAGAGCATTGTTGGTGCTGTTGTTTTGGCTCAAATCCATTGACTGGAAAGATGACATCAATTCACCAATGCTTGAATTGTTGATGGAAGGCGGAATGGAAGAGACTGCATCTGGACATAAAATATCAAAAGAACATTATCAGAATAATAAGTATGGATGTCAAACAGCAGCAAAGCTGGTTCTATCATTTTGCATTATTTTAAAATTGCTAAAAGGTGAAACAGAGCCTATCATCACCACCACTTTGTTTACAAATACATGTTTTCTTGTTTGTAGTCTATCCATAAAAGCTTTTTTAAAAAGTTATCACGTTCTTCCTAAGCACACAGATGGATTATAGCTTCTAAAATAAATAAAATAACAGGTCTGGTTAGTCACTCAATAGAAACCGCCATGTGACCGATGTCTTTTGGCAGCATGCCATGTTGGGGGGGTGATCAATCAAAGAATTTGGAAAAGGGGTGATCAATGAAGAAGTTACTACTCTCACCTTTTGTTGGGCAGTGATCACTAAAAATAGTCTGAATTTTCAAAAAACAAGCGGACACAAGCTAAGGGATCAATTTAGCATGCACTTACATTGAAAAACCTATTTGGGGGCAATTTTTAAAAAAAAGGAGTAAGTGTTTGAATTTTCAGCCCTCTAGCTCCATTGTACGTGTGATACATACATAGCCAACCAGCCCAACTTGAAAACTGATGAAACCTCTGGTTCATCCAATAAAAAGATAAACAGTAAATTAAAGTATCCAAATGCAAAAACACCCTATTTGTAGTTACATTACAGCAAAGCAAATATTGCTTTTATTTAATTAAACAAGTGAAATAATAAGACTATGTATATATGCAAAATCGATTCTCTGGCTATGATGGCACAGTATTATTCTATTAGTTTAAAATATGTATATATTTTATAAACAAGGAATCATACTAATTTTTGGAAGAAAAAATTAATTTATATAGACTTATTTTAATTCTGAAATATTTTATAGCTGAAAAATATTCATAATGATTTGTAAAAAAGAAAGAAAAGTGTTTTCCAAATTATTTAAATTTAATACAAAAATTTAATGGTAAAATAAAGAAGATTTTTAATTGATATTTACATCCCATCCATACTCGTTTGATATAAATTTGTTTTCTCAGCCACACTTAACATTTTCTCTGGGGTGTGATAAAATGGCAAATATGTTTGTTTTTCAAAATCAAAATATGCTACAAATGAAAAGATGTATTTTCAATGTTCATTTTTGGACAATAAAAATGTTATATTAATAACAATAATCCTTCTGTCATAACATAATAGTTTTTGAGTATATTCTTCATCTTATAAGTTGAGAAATATAGTAATCAGTCTAGCTACAACAAGCACATTTTACATCCAATTAGAATGTTTTAAATTTTTTTTTATTCATGATAGTCAAAGAAGGCCACAGGTTTTTAATTTAAAATGTCATCATTTTCTGTAATGAGTAATTTTTTTCTTGATCCTACCTGTAAAGCTTGAAAGTCGTTTTTCAATGTAATTATGGATGGAAAAGAAGTTTGCTTGTCCTGTTAGAAATTAATAATGAACAGTCTTATAACTAAACTAATCCTTCAAATAGTTTTTCGGATAACTGAACTGGAGAGAGAAGGGCGAGCACTATCCTCTCTGGGAAGAAGTAAGGATTATAGACAGGGAACGCCATTGGAAACTCCAAGTGGCTTCCGCTATTCAACAGACAAGGTATGGAAACATTGAAAGTAATGGAAAACACCCGAATCCTACATTATATGCGTTGCTACCATTGGAGAGAAACATTTCTGTTTACCACCATCACATTTGTATAGTTCACCTGAAGAAGACCGTAGAATGGATCGGCCGAAACAACACAAACAACAAGGAGTTCAATCCTGTGAAAAACTCTTTGAATGTTAATGACCCTTCTCAAAACTATAGACAGTAAACTATCCTATCTTCCACTTAGCAAACCTTCCTAAGTCTCAGAGTACAAATATCAACACTCCTCCATCCAAAATCAGATTCAACATCTATAAATAGAGATGCTCAAGGCATTCTTTCAGAGGTGGCAATCTCATCTACTAAATTAAAACTTAGTCACTCCTTATTACAAATAAGTATGGTGGGAATATCCAGACGCTGTGCTCATGGCTGTCAGTTTGGTGTTGCTGTCCTATACTTAAAGTCAATTTAAAAGGAAACTAGGATTTTTGTCAAAGACTTCAAAGTGCTTTAGGAAGTTCAACTCTGAACTTTTCACAAATGTGTAACCCCACCTATAAACGAGTAAGCTTCCTTCATACATACGGAGTGGCTCAAAAGTCTTAACTATTGCCTCTTTATATTGCTTAGAAAACAAGACAATCGTGAATAATAAATAGCCTAATATTTACTTGCTATCCCAGACATTTGTATACCATATATAGCTTTGCCACTTTACTAACATTTATATCATTATCTGTATGTGACCTTCAACACAAAAAGTTGATTATCTGAACACCTGATTTGAGCATTCCCTACTGAGATCACTCCAAGGCTTTTTCTTAGCAAGATCAATTGCATAGCACTAATATTAAGAAAAACTAAACATTTAAGTTAAGAAAGTTTTTGAGCATGATTTGATATTTACTATAGAAAACTAGAGAGCACTCAGAGAGCACATACCTCTGCCAATGCCAGTCAGGGTAAGTGGAGAGAAAAATTTCATTGAAATTCATTGAGAACTTTTGAAGATATCTTGCGGACAACCAGGAAGTTTTAGCAATAATATGTGGTGTAGACACATAAATACAATGATGGGGAGGTAATTGTGCATGGATCCACCCCAAAATTTAATCACTTCTGATATTGTGTGAACAGACACAAGAACATTTGGAGAGAGCTGTCCACACAATATCTCCAAAGGTTGTCAGTGAATTTCAACAACAACGATAGACTATAGGAGAAATGATCAAATTTTGGGGGCCAATCCATGGACAATTACCTCCTCTATGTCGGATTTATATGTCCACACCATATATTATCACTAACGGTTCCTGGTTGTCTGCAAGATATCTACAAAAGTTCTGAATGAATTTCAATGAGATTTTGTGTAAGGGTGAACAATAGGCTACAGAAGAACTGATAAATACTTACCCTGACTGGCATTGTCTGCACTGTCATGTGTGTATACATGAATGGATGAAAAAAAAAAATGAAAAAAAAATTTCAGGAAAATATCTCTCAATTCAGAATATTTCCTTGATCCGCCCACAAATGTCACCGCCTCTTTCTTACCCTATTGCCCACCCTTCCACAAAATTTCATTGAAATCCGTTCAGTACTTTCAGAGATATTGTGTGGACAGACGAACAAATAAACAAACAGATGCAACCAAATACATATACCTCTTTTCAACTTCATTGACAGAGGTAAAAAATACAAAACTTTATACAAATTACAATGTCAAAATGTCTCTAAGCAAACATTTTAAGATATTTGTTGCCTTTCAAAATCCCAAATCATTAATGAATACAAAGTGTGGTTGAAATATGTAATTGTTGACACTTGGAATAGTGTTCTATAATATAATAATAATAACAACCATGTTTTAGTGAGTTGTTATTATTACTAAACTATAGCCTTATTATCAAGGAGGACATATTTTGTAGATTGTTTACACATAGTTTTATGTATGTTCTGCAAAAAGAAATTCCTTAAAGGATAATGCCTATGATTTATTTATAAAGTTCCTGTATTTTAGGAGATATAAGCTTTCATAATTATGTGAATGAACAAAAACTTGGGGAATTGTGTTTATATAATATCATTCATCTCTGCAAAAGAAAGAACTTTGATGTTTGAATGATGATATACTAGATCAAATGCAATTACAACACACCTGGTTCATCCAGGTTTTAAAGGTTTCAAGTGTCCAAGAGTGCTGTCTATATAAATCACATTAACAGTGAATGAATTTGTAGATGAGATATGAGTATTTTTGGTGAATGCAGAAAATAATCAATTAATACTGTTAAACTCAGAGTTGTTGCTTACAAAATGTATGCTATTCAGAAATCTTTAACAAAATCCTATTTATAATAAATCTGGCTATCAAAGTGTTATAAAACAAAGATTATGTTAAGTTTATTTATTCAATTATTGAAAATACTTTCAATAACTGTCCCTTTGAAACAGTTATTTATACTACATGAATATCGTATATTTTCTATAAAAATTGACTGATAAGAGAAACAACCCTTGGCTCTGGGTTGAATACAGATTTTTTAAATCACTTGAGCATATAATAACCCAGCATCTTAGTTCATTTAGGATAAGTCTTTTCTTGTGTGCCAAAGTTGAGAACAGCAGCACTAATAGATATTTTTTAAAAGTATTATTGATTTAAAATGTTGAGAAAAAAATCATTTAGAATACAATATATAAAAACTATGTTTTCAAATTTGTATGGTTTTATCTATTGTAGAATGTATTAAGATGCTGATCAGTCAAGAATGAGAAAAATTCATACTTGCATCACAGAACTGTTATAAATTGTGTTTGGAATCTGTGACTTTGAAATGAGGCATCATTATGTCTTGATTAATTCAACACAGTATCATAATCTTTGGTGATTAACTTCTTTGTCTTCATTAAAAGCAACAAAGCTAAAAATGTTAATCCAAATAAATTAACAATAATGCTCCTCAAAGTAAATGTAAATAAAACAAAATAAATGAGACTATTTCAAATAAAATTGATGGCATACAGGCTGATATTGATATGAATATTAATATCAGATAAATTGTTCTTTTCTTTGCTAACATTCCTAGAAACATTGTTAATCACCAAATCAATGTACCTCAGCCTTTTGAAGCCAATATACAGAAATAGCTTCAACAGTTAACTTTTCTAGCTCAGTTAATCTTCAGAAGTTCACTGTCTGTCCATATCTTATTAAATTCCGAAAGTTAACATTAAATGAAATGGCATTCTTCTCTTGATTTCATTAATGGAAATTAAACCTATTAATGCCATTGTTATTAAACATCCTAACTGAAAAGATACCAACAGTTAAAACAGCTCAAATGGCTGAAGTATAGCAGTCAATGGGAAAATAAACTCAAGTCTCGTTTTTGATAAAAGCTTGCCAAGTTTATGATAATGCAAATCATTTTTTCACTTTTGGTCTTGTAATCTGTTGGAACTCTCCAGTATTTCCTCTTGACTGGGAAATAAGCCAATGCTCACCAGATGAGAACTGTTCTGTCTATTGTTTCAAGAAAACTAGTTTTGCTCTAAAGAATGATATATTTGGAATTTGAAGCTAACAAACTGCTACACATTACAAAGTTAAAAAAAAAAAAAAAAAAAAAAAAAAAATCACCCAATAGTCACCCCCTCCAAATTTAACTAAAATAGCACTTACACCAACTAATCATCTTCATGCTACAAATCGCATCTTATGAGAAAACTACAGATACAAAGAAGTTGCCTATTAGTGTATGAAGGACTATTGGTTTCATAGCCACATGATATTTAGGAATCAGAAACCAGTTAGGAATCAGGATCCAGTTTCTTCATCAAGGACTGTATTGGATTCATAGCCATATGATATTTAGGAAACAGATGTTGCAATAATCTACCAAAGATTTTATTTAATCTACCTGATATTCTCAAATATTATTTTATACAAAGCAGATAAAGTACTGCTAAACTCTGGTGATAAAGAAGGAACTACCATTATCAATGTACCAGAGTCATGAATCAGAAAAAAAAATTAACAAAAGACAATATAAATCATAATCTTTACTAACAGACTTGTCACAATCATACCATTTTAAAAACAAACATGGAAACAATTTCAACATTAAAATGATTTATAAAATGTATATAATAGTGAAAATTGTTCAATATGAGCAGCAGACTTTTAGCTAGTGAATTTACAAATGATTAATGCCTCATTAATTGTCTTTAAACCTTACATAAGGCAAAATCCCCATTCACTTCATTCTCTTTTACAAGCTGTTAGATTATGGTTTTCTTTGCACCAGTGATTTGCTCATCTGCTGTTTATTGCTGGTCTATTTGAAATTTCCACTGAATTAATTTAAATTTCTTTTGTATATGTTCTGTTCTCTTACTTTTTATCTAAGTGAATATTTGCACTTGGCATATTTGCTTTCTAATAGTAGTATAGATAAATTACATTGGAACAAAAGGATGTTTATACATGCATATAATTCTTTATTTTATTTTTTAATACCTTCTCCTTATCATTACAAGCAATAAAAGGTGGCCTGACTTCCATATTTACTGTAGCCATATACCGTTTAGATTGTCCTTCATTACCCCCTTTGTGCACAGTTGTGATACACATGGCATATTTAATAGGAATGCAGATACCTACACAGTAGCAAATTTTGAATTAAAATAAAGTCTGAATATATCAAACTCATTGCTAATATATTCTAATGATCTGACCATTGAAGATGATTTTTTATTTTGTATAAGAATATATAATAACAAATTTGACAAAATAAGTGTGACTAACTGGACCCATGG
>VCCN01002162.1:1561488-1583960 GCA_006491835.1 Architeuthis dux | reverse complement strand
CTTTTGCTCCCATTCAAGCATCTTCTTACCCTTCTTCATTACATTGCCAGAGTGGGTGGGGAGGTAGACAGTTATAGTGAAGGTTGAGTACCTTTTGCTACCATTCAAGCATAAGTACCCTCTTTCCCCTCTTACACTTGTTCATTACATTGCAATGGTGGGTGGGGAGGGAGAAGAGAAAGGATGAAAGATATGAGAAGAATGACAAAAAGTAATCAGAGAGCATAAAGCTTGTACATACAAACAAGTAGAATAATAGTATAATACTTTGGAAACTTTATATGTAAACAAAACATAGAATATATTCCTTTCTGCAGCTTCGTGTGGGCAATCCATAGTCAAAATGAGATACCAAAACAAATAGGTTCATAGAAAAAAATCAAACCAGCTTTAAGCATAGTAATAAGAACTTCTTTGATAGACACAAAGTTTGATTCTCACCGAAGGCTTACTCTTTATTTCAGATTGCACTGTTATTCATGCCATAGAAACAGTGGCCCGAATTAATAAGTTGTATAAGAACAACTAAAATTAGGATGATGGTAAAAACTTGTCAAAATTTAATAAAAAGTGGTATGTTACAATACTTCATCCAATAATAATAAAAAAGATTGGTTCTTTGATAGAGTTTATTATTTCATATCAAATGTGTGAGTGTGTGTGTGATTCTTTCAAAACAACTTTAGTTTCAGTTAACATCCAATATGTTTATTTTGATTAACATCCAAATAAGCAGCTTGAATCAACTGTTTTCGGACAGTAGAAACAATTTCAACACTGAAGTAAATTCATAAAATTCTAATAAAACAAAATGAAAGCAAATTATTCATAAAATGAATAGAAAGTGTCAAAGTTTTTAAGCTTGCAAAAATATATTCAATTTTATTTGGAATACTTTTGATATGGTCTTCCAATTCTTTTCTCTTAGCAATTACATATGGTTCTATTGACATATTTCAATATTATTAACTTCATTAATGCTTTATTTAGAAATATGATACTGCTATTTCCATTTGTTTATATAATTGTTTAAATTTGCTGACAGCTCATTTAGTCTGCCAACACTAATTTTAAATCTAAAATAAAAGTTGTTGATGTAGTGTTGTTAATATTCACACGTCAAAGTCCTTGTCTGTGTACGTTGTCCATGTATGCACACATCATTGTGAATGTATAAGTGTCTAATTTGCATATCAATTGTGGTGCTGTGATGTTAGCCCATCATGGTTAACCATGAGTTACTCAAAGAAAGAAAGAAAGATATTTTGGAGTACAGCACGTGTTTGTGAGGAGAACGACATTGGAGATCTTTAACAAAAGTAACAAGCGGTAGCTGAATACTTTTTTTCATAGTGTTCATTCTTGATCTTTACAACAATTTAATTTCTTATGCATTCCATTAAGTTTAAGCTTTTGTACAGGTGGTTTTTTTCTTGCTACTAAAACATTGAAATCTCCAGAAATAAAATGCAAAATGTAAGTTGAATAGTAATCTTTTTTTCTTCTCTTTTTATAAACATGTGGTTTTGCAGCAGATGTTTACATTGGCCTGGTACACAAGCTTCTAGTCATAGTTTTTCAAGTTCTGTTTTTGATTGTTTCATGTGTCCAGATAGTTTCAGGCACTTGCTTTTCACCTTGTCAAAGGGAGATGGGAGGTTGGTCTGGTTTCTTAGTGAGCTTATCTATATGTCAGTCATAAAGTGCATTATATGGTTTTGGAATACCTCAAATTGTTCATTTGTAAATGCATCATTTTATGACAAAGTTAAAGGAGATATTATTCACTCATAAGAAAACATACATTCTTTATATGTATTGTGGCCAAATCTGTCACGTCACATACATTATACATTCTCGTAGGTATTCAGTTAAAAAGAGGGTTATGGTTATAATTATACTGGATCACTTTAACATACTCCCCTCTAGAGTAATCATTTGAACATCCTCCTCGCTAGGTTTTGTCAATTGGGTTAACCCATAAGAACCCACTGTGACATCGGTGTCACATATAATTTAATTGAACTCCACAGTCTCTTATATAATATTATATTTTATCCTTGATTTTAACTCATGAAGTGTACTATGTGACATCCACTGAACATTTTTGTGCAGTCATGTGACTTGTGTCAATTTGCCTACCCAGATTCCCACATAACGTTCATTCCATTAGAAATGGGTCTGGGTTCTTATGGGTTTTAAAGTTATCACTTTTTTTCTCATTTCTTAACCCCCCCCCCCAAAAAAAAAAAAAAAAAAAAAAAAACCACACTCTTTAGCAACTTGAAATATCTCAATTTCCTTAAAAGCTGGCTTAGTTTTATTTTGCAATAATTGTTTCATTTTTAGCAAAATTCAATTAATACAATAGTATATAATTTCCTGGTCCTCTCACTTATGAATAATAAAATGACTGTCAGAAGAGATTTTACAGTATTTTCTACATAAATCATTAGCTTTTTATATTTATATTCTATGGCATCAAGAATGCCTTTTAACATTAAGTATTTCATGTGAAAGTGGATTTTCTTTCTGTAAAGCCTACCCAATGTGAGTAATAAAATTTTACTTTGCCAGGGGAAAATGTCACAAGGGTCACAGAAAAAAAACCCCATAAATTCCAAGAAAACAAAAATGATATAAAGCATTTAAACTTCTAAGAGCACAAAACAAAAGGTCAGATAATTAAAACAGTCAGATGAACAGCAAAACAGCATAAGAAATATCTAAGTATTTTTCTGTTTGAAGCTTTCCACATAGATCTTTGTAAATTGGAATTGAAAGCCTTGAATCTATTTTATAACAGCTAAATATGAAGAAACTATTTGAATTTATGGAGATACAACACCTGCAAAGAAAAAGTAACGAGTGTATATGAATGAGGGTGGATCATTGCCTGACACATAGTTATTAGCTAAATTTTGATCTGAAATTTTCACTGTATAATGTTCGATCTATGAGACTGAATTAAGTGCATTGCCAAGACAGGAGATTATGTTGAAAAATAAATATTTGTGTAAAATAAATGCTTTTTTCATCATTAGGCTATGGACATATTGATGTACCTACATATACAAAGTTAGAAAATATCATGTTCAAAAAGACTGCAATCAATGGTAGGATAAAAGTATTTCCTGAAGTGAATACCAAATATTTTCTAGCAGACACATATTTAGTGAACAACATTTCAGGCTTAAAATAAGTAAATTTACCAATTATCACAGAAATAGGGTTTATTTCAATAAAAGGTGGCTATGCAAATAGAATCAACCAAATGTTATAATACAAATGATGCATTGTTATAGCAAGGTTTTTCTTGCTTCTCATGAACTAGTAAACAAGACACTGCCAGATGAGAGATTGAAACAACTTTGTGATGTTCAACTTCTGTTCAAACATATTTTTCTCTCAAATGTTAAGGAAAGTTTTAATATAGGGAACTCACCGGGTTATTGGTGTTGTGTAGATTCAAATGGCTTTTTGGGAATAAGTTGTGAAAAAAAAGTGGAGGGGGGAGGGCAGATCTGTTTTATTACATCAATTATATTGATAGTATCATAGAAAATTATTTCTTCTCAATCATTTATCAAAGGTAAAAGTGTAGAGTTCTTTTTAGTGTAATAATATACATATAGCAGAAATATTCAAATCCTTGAAATTTTGAATTAAAAACAAAAAAATCTATCAAAATGACTAAATAACTCATTCCTCAAATGACTTAGTAGTTTTAGAACATTCTATTAGAGATTTTTTACTATAAATGATTCTTTAAATTCCTCAACATGCTTCATTAAAAATACAATTAACCAGTTCTCAAAGAATTAAACAAATGGTCAGATGCATTTTGAAGGATGCATTTTATGTTTAAATATTCCAATAATTCACTTTATATTTATAACAAAGACAGATACAAAAAAACAACATTCATAACTATGAAGTAAAAACTTTTATTAATGTGCTAACAATATACATATCTTGATAGCTTATAATTTAGAATATACTGAGTAAATCTGTGTATCATGCAAAATATCCTAGAAGCCCACCTGAATTATGAATTGTTAATGAGATTATATAAGAAAAAAAAGCTGAGTATGGTTAAAAACATAAACCTTGCTATTGTAATAATACTGGTGATGATGATAACAAAAATAGGCACACTGAACCCTGAAGACAATCATCTTCAAGGCCAAACACTTGAAATTGGCAAGTCTGCCAGTTATACACTAAAAATGGGACTAGCATCAAATCAGTAATGGTTTGGAGCACAACTTAACAGCCCACTTGTAAGGCAGGTAAGGAGCAATGCCACCATCACATAAAACAAAAGCATTCATGCTCAGTTAGCTTCTTTCATGAAAATATTTGATTAATATAACAACCTAGGTTTTTTTCCTAAATTCTTTCTTGCAACACAACTGTAACAATGTCATCAATTTCTCTGCTATAATCCCACTTGAAAAAAGTACCTTTATTATTAGAAATATATAATTAATAACTATAAAAAATAAAATAAAATAATACCACCTCCTATACTGTTGATATATCTTATTTAAAGTTTTGACAGTATACTAGAAAAAAATATAATCACTAGTATATTTTAATAAGATCAGAAATTATGGAAACATTAGTACCCAATTATACTATTTATATTCTAATAAAAAAATGGCCCTGTTAGCTGGGGCTTAGAATATGCCAATTGCATCCCCTGCAGAGGGGTAAGACCCCCCCCCCAACTGTTTTTTCACCAAAGTCACAAGACTAGTTAAAAACAAAAAAAAAAACAACCTTTCACCAAAGTTGTAAGACTCTATTTTTTGGAATTTTAAACCGATTTCAGCATTAAATGACCCAAAGGTTGATATGCCGCTAAATAAATCAATCAATCTAATAAAGAAACTAGTCAGTTTGACTCAAGTGACCACCTTTTATTTTATATACTGTGTTTTTTAAATATTTATTTTCTTCATCTTAAAACAAAACATTTATATCTTCAGAATGGCAGATTTGCAGTAGGATGTATGGTAAAAAAAACTAAGAGTGATTAGACTGTATAAGGGAAAAAGCAGGGCCAGATTAACCTATACCAGGGCCCCTAGGCTATTAGCAATATGGGGGCCCCCCCATCTTGAACTATCCTTCTCCCCCACCCGGTTTCATGTATAATTTTAAGTAAGAAATGCAATCTGTCAATCATGTGAATGAAGTGGATTGTTATGTGCTAATGTGTAATATATTCATTCCATTTTTTAAAGAGATATTTGTTAGGACATTTTTATTAAGTTTTCAGATATTATTAACAATATCTTAATTATAGTGAGGGCTCAGACTTCACATCAGGAAATGTTCTTATTTTGACAGTTTTATTCATTTTCCCTGTAGTATTAATGATAAATTTCTAAATTGCTATTTATTTTGGTGACCCTTCAATGGCTTGGGCCCTACGCCGTAGCGTAGTTTGTGTATACTAATTCAGCTATGGTCCTGTCAAAATAAAAAATATGAATATCCCAGAATTATTTTGGACCCGTTAGCTACAGGCCCCTAGGCTTAAGCCTACTCAGCCTTATAGTATAATCTGACCCTGGGAAAAAGCCTAATATATCATCAGATACATCTCCCACTTGTCTGTTTTCTGTTTCGAGTGCCTTTTAACTGCATCAAAACTTTGTTCCATAAAAAGATTCTAAAATTAATCCATGACCGGTTATATATATATCTACACTGCCTTCTTGTGGCATATCTAGAATGTTCTTTACTGCCAGGAAATAAACAAATGTGTATGACCTTTTCTCTTTAAATAGACATCCCCAGGTATGCAAGTGGTATTCAAATGCCCAGGTCTTATGTTTATAGCACATATCTAGCATGTTCTGCACTCAGAAGTTATAAACACACTTCATTTGTATTCTTGTTTGCCTGTAAATCTACTGTTTCCTTGTTAAGGCTTTTCACCTGGTATGTAATTGCTTTCACCTGGTATGTAATTGCACCAGAACTGGATGCTGCTTCAGCTAACTGGCTTTGTGATGCTTACACATCAATACTTCAGCAGGTAGTTAGAACATGATGGTCACACAAATCTGGAGTTCAGTTCCTGCTAAAAAATAGCACAGGCCAGGTGTGTAACTCAACATTTCAACTACCTGCTGAAATATGTATTTAAAAAGGTACACATCTTCCTGTCCCTATATTGTATAAAATTCAAACTTAAGTAAGAAACAAAACCTCATATATAACAGTTTAGAAAAAAGAACTAGCATTCCAAGGGACATTATGAATCACTGCCACCCATATATGCTGTGTTGGGGGGTGATCAATTAAAAAGTTGGGCTGGGATCACTAAAATATGCCTGAATTTTCAAAAAAACAAGCGGCACAAATTAGTGACCAATTTAGCATAAGCTTACATTGAAAATTCCAGTCCAGATAGATAGATAGATAGATAAAATTGAACCCTACCTCTAAAAAGCCATTTAGGGAGGGAATTTTCAAAAAACAAAAAAAACATTTTCCTTACTCATTGAGGGGAGTGTGTGTGTGCAAAATTTCAAGTTTCTACTATGAACGGTTAGGGCTGGGCGAAGTCTGGATACATAGATAGATACATACATACATACATACATATAAATGTGTGAACACATGAATAACCTAAACCTTTGGTAGCAGTGATTAAAAAAACTAATAACTAGTGCAAACAATAGTTTGTCATCTTATTTTTCTTTCATCTTTCTATTTATTATATAGACTGTATTTAGTACCTACAAACACAAAAAATAATTTAATTTTTGTAATAAATAAACAAAATAACTTGTTTGTTTTCAAACTCATTCAGCAATTGTGAAGAAGTATCAAGCAAATTATTTTCTTTGAAGCAACGAATTGACAGATATTTCAGACTTGATGTCTTAATTATTATATGCGTATTAAAGTTGTCCAATTTTCTTATACTAAAGTGCACTAAAACATAGATGCTTTCAAATTTTCATCTACAAAAACTGGAACCCCAAATAATCGCCCACCCAAAATAACGGCCCATGGGCGATCTATCGGGTGGGTGATCTTATGGTAGATCCTGGTATGTAAAAATGCAAATGTGTTATTGTTTAAGTTTATTACTTAAAAAGATTTCATTAAAAATGTAAAGACATCAAAGGCAGAAGTTTTAATTTAAGAAAAAAAAAAAGAATGAACATTAAGAAACAAAAACACTAAAGAAAAATATGCAGAAAATGATGCCATTAAAATAAAATGGCAAAACTATGACAACTCTGGAATCTAAGTTCAGAAATATCTAAATCCATTTTAAAGAAGAAATATTAAAACATTTGATGAAACTGCTATCACCTCATTGGTTGTAGACTGCTTAATCAGAAAAAACTAAGAAATGTGAGACCAGTGGAATCTACAACATCTATTCTTCCCCAGAGAGTAGCATCAGTGTCATTTAACCCCTTTCCTCTAGCATCAGTGTCATTTAACCCCTTTCCTCTGAGATGGTCTGAGTAAATAGATAAACAAACTCTCACAGTGGAGGGCTTAATAACTACCTTACATTCTCAACTCTACAATGAAGAAAAGAATGCTGATACTGAATATTTTCTTTTAACACAAAAACATGCTGAGAAATACTCTACATACATGTACTGACCCAATTTCTCCCATCACTAATCATCTTTTCAAAGTCTGTTGTTGGTCATGGCCCTTCCCCAAAGTCTACCAGTTTTTTTCACACTTGAGTATTATGGTGTCAAAACATTCTGAACTTGTCCAAATCATGCCATTTTATTTGTTGCCAGCCACAATCTCGTTTATGATCTTGAGGGATCCATATTGTGAATTGTGATGTCTAGTGGTTGTCTGATATTCTTGCAACATGGCCTGCCCATTCCAGTAATGACTAAAGCCCATCTGTTTCCTGTTCCCATAATTTAATGAAAATTATTAACTACAAACAATAAAACTGCTTTGAAGCAATCTTGCCTTGAAAACTCAGATTTAGATAAAATTTCCAAAAAATTAAATGAGAAAAACCGAGACTTTGTGGAAAAGATTAATTTTTTGTTTGTTGTACATTCATTTGTGTGTGCAGTTTAGTGTCATACTACTTTAATCATCAATATTCTCTAATGTCTTATAAATCTGCTTCTTTATTTCACACAAAGAAAACAGAGATTATCAATCGAACTGTCTAAAGCTTTGCAGATAAATTCTAAGAATTAATCTTTTCCAGTATCTTTCATACATTTGTTTTTATTTAATCAGATAATCTAAATTCATATATAAAGAAGATTGATAAAAGGATAGAAATAGATTGATTTGTTTAGCGGCATATCAACCCTTGATGGGTCATTTAATGCTGAAATCAGTTTAAAATTCCCAAACTTGGAAGTTTTTTTTGGTTTTTTTAATAGAGTCATGCGACTTTGGTGAAAGGTTATTTTTGTTTTTTTTAAATAGAGTCTTGCGATTGGTGAAAGAACAGTTGGCCCCTGTTTGGGGATGCTGTCAGATTATTCTAGGCCCCATCCGACAGGGCCGGGATAAAAATAATATAATCCAAATGTGTTGTAACTTATTTAACAGGTTGTGGTAAAATTAGAAAACAATTATGAGAGACTCTAAACCAAAAAGAGATCAAGAAGTAAGTTACTTTTTTATTTGCAAAAAAAATTAATATTTTTGTAGATTACAAGGGATTCCGAAAAATTGTGAAAATGTTTTGGCATCCAACAGTACCAAGCATTATCACCTTTAGCATTGATTGTTTTTGTTTCATAATACTAATATTACTTAGAGCTATGATGGGGAATATGACTATCCTTTCGTCTCTTCTTCCAAGATCCTAAATTTTGCTAGATTTTAATACAGCAAAAATATATTAATATGCAAGTAAAATGTGAAAAAAGTAGAGAGTCAGGTTACAAAAAAGTAAGCCAAAAGTAGTGCTGCAAGAAGCTAACCACTGGTTTTTCTTACCTGGCCCTTAGACTAAATTTTAAGTTGCTAGAGTTTTGAGTCTGATAACAGCCTGCCTTCTGCTTACTAATCTCACTATCCTTATCCATAGGGTTAGATTTATCAGCATGTGGCCAAAACTGAAATCCTATAAAACTGATAAGCTTGGGAAGAGGATAGATTCCAAAACTTTCTTTGATACTTGTTCTTGTAGTAGACCTGGTGATTTATATTTGAAACAATAAAGAATTCATGAAATTTCAATATCAACACTGGAATTTTTCTCAATCATTTTTTCTCATCACTGGTGGCATATTTTTTGATCAAATACTTAATATTAATCTAGATTTCACAAATGGGATATAATTTGAATTTTGCTAGTTTTATGACTGTTCTTAAATATAAATATAGAGTTTCACTTCATAGTAGATTAGAGATTAAACTAACAGATTACAGATCAAGAAATATATATTTAGTACAATCTCTTGTGTCATACAGATGAGGATTGTTAGCTGTAACTAAATTCAGAGAAGTAAAAGTGAATCCAAAATTGGATTCTTTAGCTTTGAATAATAGGAATATGACAGTCTATGGTAGTTTATTGATTAATATCAATGCTTTGCAGACCTTGTCAAGAGAGATATCAAGATGTCTGACAACAAACAATAGCCAAATTTGTTTGGGGATTTCCACTGGCCTTTGCTTCACTTGCTTTGTCTCCAACAAGCGTTCTAACTAGATTGAGATCATGTCTGATATTCAAGAGCTTTTCCATATTCCTGCAGGTAGAAGTGAGCATTGCAAAGCTGACTGTAAATGGCACTCAATGTGACAAAGTCATCTGTTCCAGCCTTAATGGATGTACATGGATTGAATCAGTATATGGTTATCATAATAATTCTATTCGGTTGTGGAAATAATTTTTTTTTCATGTCTATTAGTTAACAAGCTGGACAATTACCAAAGTAAAAAGATTAGAATAAAAAAGACAATTTGGAAGAAAAAAAAACTAATCACATCAGAATAATTTATGAGTATAAGATCATACTTGTAAGCATGCTGGACATAGTTCTGAAAAATTTGCCACCCTATTTTAAAAATGTAATTAAAATTTGAAGAATTCTTGTTTTTGCTAAAAAGTAGGGATGCCTACATACTTGCAACATCAAAAATAGATTCATCTCAGGCATATAATCAACATTTTTCCCCCAATTTCCTTTCATCTAAAAGTTGGGCTAAAAAAGAACATTATTTGCACACCCAGTTTAAGTTTCAGATGATTTGTTATTTAAAAAGAACATTAAAAATGCATTCAAATTTATTGCGATAATTGTACTACAGATTGACATGTCATGTCAGATTCTAAATGGCATATTATACTTCCAATTGTCATTGCTTTAATTGACCAGTATCAAATCAATCTTTGTTCATTGAAAAATAGTTTCTCAAGACAATATACAATGAGCCTATGAATGAAAGTTGGAGAAATGTGATGGAAATATTTGGCAGTATAACATTTCATGTTGAGTTCAGCTATTAAGGTTTTGTAACTGCTTCAAATTCATAATATCTGAAGAACTAAAGAATAATGTTTAGATGTGAACATTTTTTTTAAAAATGTGTCTGGTTGTAGCAATCATTTTAAACCACATGAATAAATTCTGCACAAAAACCTGGTAGCTCAGTAATAATGATGTTTCAGCTATCAAAACATGCCTAACTTTAGGGTCATCATTTGATAAAAACTTTGTTGGGAGCACTACAGCAGATACATTGCAGCAACATGTGTATGAATATGAATATATCCCCACCCCTTGAATGATCTTATGAATATATCCCTAGCCCCTAATACATACTGATGATCTTATGGTAATGAGTTGACTCACTAAAATGATGCTCTTAAAATTGCAATCTCCAAGAAGGAAATCAAATCTGATTTTCATTCTCATTACCAATTTTTCTGATATCTCTGATGCTTGTAACTTGGCTTACACTTCCAATATGATGCTAAGTCTTTACTCGCCATCCTTATGTAGAGAGTAAAGGATAGCTCTTCTACTCAATTCCAAAATCTGTATTTGCAACTAAAAAT
Source organism: Architeuthis dux (assembly GCA_006491835.1). NCBI lineage: Eukaryota > Metazoa > Mollusca > Cephalopoda > Oegopsida > Architeuthidae > Architeuthis > Architeuthis dux. The sequence continues at coordinate 1,572,913 of VCCN01002162.1, read as the reverse complement.
AACTGATGCAGACAGGTAAGTTGCTGCTTGGCACACTCCAGAACCAACCACCATCCATACAGAACCTCACACCCCATACAGAACCCTGCACCCCATACAGTCCGTTCATTCTCAGCACCATAGAAGAATAAACTGAATTCTTTACAGGTAAGATTTCATGAATTTGATTGGTTACAGATTAGTGTATGGCAAACAATAACTTTCCTCTAAACCTTGGCAAATGACCACTGGTAAAGTGCTCTAGCTTAGAAGGATTCTTTCCAGAAGGTGGTTACTTGCTTCCCTGGCAATGTATATGGTCTTTTCTTTAGTAGCGCTGATTAATATGAGCGTGCACACACACACACACACATACACAATAGAAATAAGAATTTTTATCTGTCTTAGACTAAACCCAATCTCCATTCCAGGTTACTTTCTGAGTGGGCTCTCTGGCAAAATACATCTGTTTATTTCATGCGTTACATTTTAGTTGCTCTCCCACTTCTTCACCCTGCTTTCCAACATAATCACATATATTATATGGTGAACAATGGAATAAGACAAGAATGAACAGTAGATAATCTCAAAACTGAAAATTTTCACTCTTTAAACTAAAACTGCTCCTAGTTGTACATTGAAGAATGAATTTATTTATTCTTATCTAAAATATTTTTTGTCTATATCTTCCAAAAAATGTCTGCAAAGTCTAAAAGTGGTACCATTTGGTAAATTTATATCAGTTGATTAAAATGTAATTATCAATTAAAAAAATTAGGGATAATTTATCAGTAACTATTTTCAGAAATCAATTTAAATGAGAATCATAAATTTTATAAATGCAAGCTAACAGCCTGTCAAAATATGTAAAATTAAATTTGTATTTTACACAGACACACAGAAGTGTTGTTATAAATAAGGAAGAAAAGATTAATTTGTTTCCATTTGAGAAATTTGCGTATAGCTACAGGAAGATAAAAAACTTTGTGGACTTCTAGAAGTTTGTAAAATCAAGTTCTAAAATGAAGGCAAGGGACTAAAGTGACCTATTAGGATGGTAGACAGGGATCTACATCACTAGACAGACACACAAAAACACCATTCAAGTTGTTTAAAAAAGATTTCAGTGAAAGAATTTCAATTTTGATCTTATGTATTTGAAATTGTATGTGTGCAGAAAAATGTGTTTATTCTTTAAAAAAAAAAAAGATGCTACCATTTGATTTTAGCAAAAAGAGCCACAAAACAGTTTTTAATTATCATAAAAAATTAATTAAATCTAGTTATTAAGGGAATACTTGGACAATATCCTATTTATCTAGTTTATTCTGACTGGGGATGAATGTCAAACCAAACACTATTTGTACTGTAGAACAACAAACTGACAGCCTTGAATATTTCAGGTGGACTCTTTTCTAACAAATGTTTTCTCTCTTCAGACAACATCAACAATAATACCACTGTTAACATTTGAAGTGGGTTTATAACAATAGCTGCTGCGAAGAGGTATTGTCAGAGATATTTTTGCGCATATCTTTTGAACAAAAGTTGTATGTGTGTGTGCGCACATGTAAATCCAAACCAAAACTACTTGATAGATTCAGCTGAAATTTGGGACATACAAGCCTTTTGATTCTAGAAGTGCAATAGGCATATTGGGATCAAGTTAAATTGTTTTTACAAAGAAAAACTGCCATAACAGAGTTATTTGCCTTTCTGTTATTTGCTCAGAACATCATTTGATGTTTGAGAACTTATACTTTTTGACTCCAGTAGAAGGATAGTTATTTGGTAATGTCACTAAATTGTTTCAAAAATGTACTTTCTATGTATTGGATAGAATAGATAGCACTGTTGATATCAGCCTCCTACTACCTTACTATCACAGACAAAAGTATATAAAAATATAGAACTAAAATAACACTGACCAACTATTATTAATTTTCGACTAATATTTCTTTTATCTTAATTGTTGTTGTTTTTCATTGCAGATTGTCAATCGATGGCCATCAGTAAACAGTGCAGATCAGACAAAGAATAAACTCCAGGCGATAAATTCTAGATAATATTATTAGAATAATACTGAATCGTGTATTGTGTGCTATACAAGATGGTACGTGTCACCTATAAGATTTGTGAGCTAGCCATTGTGATAAAGTCAGTATTGAGAAGTGATGGACTTAAGTTTAGTGTACCATTAATAAGTATTATCAAACAAATACAACATAATTTGGCTACAAGGAATTAACTTGTACCACCCAAAGGTATAACAACTCTTGAAACATAATAGCTGATGATGTGAATATAATATCTGGCCACAGATATGGACATGAAACTATTGACAACAGTGTGCAAGTGGTACCAACTCAACCAGAATCTGCTGACAACAATCAGCAATGAAAAACCATAATGATATAACACAATGGTGCATATAGTGGGTAATGTTTTTAATTATTTTAAATATATATTTAATTTTATATTAGTTAAAATTATCCTATTGATGTACATACATAATTTAAATAAAATATAAATAAGAAACCAGTTAATCTTTTTTATAAATGTCACCAAAGAATACCTCTTATCCCATTTATCAATTTGCACTTAAATGCCTTCATTTTCCTACAAAATTAAATTTTCTGTGGAAAAAAATCACAAATGGCAACTGTATTGTTTTATGTAGCGTAATGAGATTAAACAAAACACTTTCCATGTTTGAATATATGATTTTTTTCATGCTAGACACAGCTATATGAAAGCAAGAATTGAAAGAGAATAATTGTTACAAAATAATTTCATTTTAGAGGACCTGCTTGTGATTTATCTTAAAGTTGTAGAAGCAAAGAATATATGTAAGTATATTGAGACTCCTATTAAAATGTTACTTTATTTCAAATTAATTATTTTCATTTTTAAATAAAAACTTGGACTGCACTAGGTATTTCTCCCAGTATAAGAATGAAACTGAACAAAAATAATTTCTTTCCATAAACAAAAATGTGTGTTTGTGTATACACACACACACACACACATATTACATTAGAAAGAGAATGAATGAATCTGGTTACAAAACATTCTGAGAAAAATGTTCATTAGGATGACACAGGAACTGTTTAAAAGATGAAGTGAGATTACAAAAGAAATAATTTCAACTATAATCCTTATTAGCAGGCATTGTAATATTTAAAGACTAACAGTAACACAGGAAAACGCTTAGTGGTCATTTTATGCTACTTGACAGTAGTCAAGGGAAATAACTACTTATAAGTATCGCAGTAATGTCCCATATACTAGTTAAGTGATCTCTAATAGAACTAACAGTGATGTATCATCATTTAGTGGTGAGTGATTGTTAAATATAATGCATACATTAATAATAATTTATCTTTTTGTTTTAAATTGATTTATTCACAAGCGAAGAGCCAATACCATTTTGACACTTGCTGATATGAATATACTGTAAGAATAAAAAACACTGAAGCATTTGAAATACAGCTTTGTAAATAAAATTTGAATACCATTTCCTCCTATTTAACATGGTAGTTTTTAATGTAATCAATGAATTTATTTCTTTAACATAACATACAAAATATGTAAGAGAAAGCTACAGCTCCCATTCACAAATTATAATGTAATTGAATATCATGGTAAGTAATGGAGCTGTTCAGGTTGGTGTAATAGTTACCAGCACAGAAAAGAGAATCAGCAAATTAAATTTGAATTTTGGCTGTTTATATTCATTTTACACTAATTCTCTTGGGAAAGGCATGGGTCTACTTCTTCCTGTGTGCTGTCCGATTGCCAGATATCTAGACAAAATGTCTTGTTACTGGCATACTGTAATGGTTGACAGAAAGTCAAAGAACTCTCCCATAATTACCTTACTGGTCCAGGCAATAGTAGAAAAATGCTGTTATCCCCATAGTCAATTTTGACAGGGGGCCAATAAGATGGTAAATAATATTTGGAAAAAATCTACCATCTTTGAAATAATGCAAATAATAAGGACACAAGTCAAAATGGTTAGTTTTAGTTGAGAAAATGAATGACAAACATTGAAAAAATTGGCATTGGACAGACCGTTCAGTTATGTGCAAAAACTTACAAGAAATCTTTTAAAAAATTATCTGGGAAAATATTGCAACTTTGAATTATTCCTGTTAGAAAAAAAAGAATTTGCTCATTTGATTGCTTCAAAGATATATTTCCATATTATAAACTGTTGTGTGATTTAAATACCCAAGTGTCATACAGTGTGGGAAATTGTCATAAGGTGAGTCAAAATTGTTACTATTTTCACTCTCACTAAAATGCAGTTATGTTTTACAATGAAACCTTTGAGATGCTCAGGCATGAGACTTCAAAAGCCTGTTGGAAGTTGGCATAACCCCATTTATAACGAGAGTTAATACAACAAAACACTTGTAGATTTGAGCAATCAGAGTCCTCCACAATTTCCTTTAATTTTTTATGATATTGCACCAAGATAACTGTGGTATTTTTAATAACATAAGTTTACCATTTCTTTCTGTCACATTTAAAATCTTAACACACACACAAAGCTTGGTATATACACTCCCGGGCAAACAAAATGAGCCAAGTTTTTTTAATCAAATTTTTTGCAATTACTCTTTCATGCTAACAATTATAGATGAAATATTCGACAATGTTATACAACAGTGTTTACAGTGTTTGTGCACAGAGTACGTTTTACTATGGGATAGATTTCCCTGGCTTTTCTTCAGAAAACTGAGCCATTTGGTTGAGCTGTCCGATTATTGTTTACAGTCTGCTGTTTCACTGTTTTTCCATTCATCTCTGCTTCCCACAGCTGGTCCATGTTCCCAAATTTTCTCCCAACCAGTTTGGCCGTAATATGCACCCATATGTTCTCTATGGTGTTAAGATCTTTTATATGATGGAAAGTGCTTGGCTCATTTTTTTTGCCCAGGAGTCTATGATGAAAGTAATGCCACTCATATCTACCTTATTAGGAAGGAGCTATTAGCTTTCTTCGCGGCACTCGTATACAATTAGTACCTGAAAGCAGTAAGTAGTTAAGAGAAGCTGTGTCTTGCAGTACTCAATGGCAGGTAAGTAAGCAGACTATAAAATGATTTCCCTCCCTGGCCTTAATCTTTCATCTCATCTTCCTCTCTTCAACAGGTTGCAAATGTTGACTTCAGCCTCAATGATGGATTGTTTGTTAGTAAAACACAAATACGGATATTTTAAGACATTCACTTGAACCAACCTACATTTCAGCAGTCTTCGATGGGTTAAGATGGGGGTTGGGTTTCTTTTACAAAGACAAATGCAAAACTAGCACAAACAAGAAGTTAGCAAGAAAATAAATATTCATTGCAGAGGTGTCATTTGCAAATTATTCTTTTAAGTGTGGTAGAGTTTAAATAGGATATCCAGTAGCATTTTACTTAGCAGTTAGTGACAAAAGGAGTCCTCAAGAGGATTAGTATGATAGATTTTACAGGAACTAATATTCTAAACTAACCATGCACTTGATGTTTCATAACATTAGTGATCAATTAGATGTTAATATACCTTATAGATACAATCAGACAGAAAGTTGCATTCACTTTATAAATCAAGATAAAGATAAATGCAAACATGTAAAATATGAATTCACCTTTTTAGAATTAAGTAAAAATTATAGAATCATTGTATGAATAGGTATTTTGGAACAGCAACATATCTTAGGCTGAGAGAGTGGCATATCGGGAATAGTATTATTTTCATTTGCAGTGATAAATAAGACTACCCTTTTGTTTCTTAAAAAGCTTCATGACAAAATAAAAACAGCCATATTAGAACCGCTTCAAATCCTTTCAGAGCAATGTACTTAAATACAGAACATACTTTTCACTACAATAGTTTCTTTGTAAATTTTAACATGAAATTTCTTTTACAGCATTCCAAGAGGTGAAATTCTTTTATTTTTGGTGTGATATTCTGGATATTATAATAATTTCATTTTCATACTATTTCTTGGCATTTGTATTTGCCTTAGTTTTAAAATACAAACATTTATTAGAAAAATGTAATCACTTACAACACTCAAAATAATGTACAAAAAACAAAACCTGTTAAATGGTTATTTTCTATAGTTTTGAGAAGTGTCATTAACATTCAAATAGTTCTTTGGACGATTGAACTCCATGTTGTTATACGTTATAAGGGTTACTTCATTTGAAATTAAAAAAACTTCTGTTTACCCCATCACATTCGGATATTACACCTGAAGAAGGCCGAAGAATAGATCTGCCGAAACGTCGTGTTAATAACACAAACAACAAGAAGGAGGAGTTGTTCAATTGTCCGAAGAACTATTTGAATGTTAATGGTTATTTTGATAAGAATTTATACTCAAAATTATGCAAGCACATAATGTGGAATATAATGCAATCTACTTTTCATTAGTGATAAAATTGATAAAGTGTCAAAATAATAAATAAACTAAATAAAAAATATACTAAAAAAATTATTTCTGATGTGTATTTATAAACCATTTAGTGGAGCACGATTCTTAGTCTAATAATCCCAAGATTGAGTAATTGTGTACATGAATCAGATTTATCTCCCTTAGATTAGTATGCTATCGTAGAGAATAAGAGCAATTTATGTTTACTGTGAATTTCCTTGTAAACTATGGAAACTTTGTGAAACCTTAATTGATCAGTAAGTTCACATTGTCAAATGGTATGAGATGCAAATAACAAGATGGTCAATAAAAGTGATCTCAGTATGGAAACTAGTTAATGTAGTAACATATTGTATTTGCTTTTAGAAATAAAGTAAAGGAAAAGAAAGCAGCAATTAGTTAAGTTTAGATTTAAAAGGACAGGGTGATCTGGATGGAAGATAGAAAACACCAACAATTTTAAATATTAATAAAAAAATAAATAAATAAAAATAAGATTTTTAGGGAACAAAAATTATATTTGACCAGAGTTGTCTTGTTCCCACTGAGAAATATTTGCAAGGACAAAAACATACACAATTATAGTAAAATGGTTTATAAAAAATAAAATTATCATTATTCAAAGTTTCTTTCTTTTTTTTTCATAAAACAAAAAGCAACTAAGATTTATTCTGTTGGTTTCAAAGTCAGTCCGAGTTTTTCTCATAAAAATCTTTTGAGTAAAAACTAAAAACTCAAACCACCCGCTAACGACAATAGTAGTAGCATTCACTCACTATCGATAAGTAGTCCAATTGAACCAGAAAGTTGTCAAAATGCAACAGTTTTATCTATATTTATTCAGCTGAAAAGAGTGCAGTTCTACTGTTCGTCTTAATGATGGCAACATCAACAATAATAATCCTCCTCCAAGTCATGTATTTATATTTATGGAGTCAGTTTATTCCCAAAAGATTTCAGGTTGGGTACAAACACCTGCCTATAGATAAGCTGTCTAAGATGGCTACAGTAGATCTTCTGACAACACTGACTATTCATTTCATAAGTCTTTTCTATATTATACAGTTAGAAACTGTCAAAATAGGTTTCTTCAGTTTTCAAGTCTGTCTGGCTATATATGTATGTATCATGTGTACAGGCCACACCAATGGAGCTAGAGGGCTGAAAATTTCAACATTTACTCCTTATGTCTAGAACCCCCCCCCCAAGTTTTTAGTGGGGGTGTTCAGTTTACAATGTAAGTTTATGCTAAATTGATCCTGAGTTTGTGCCTGTATGTTTTTGGCAAATTTGAAAAAAGGTGAGAGAAGTAACTTATTCATTTGTCACCCACTTTTTTAATTGATCACCCCAACATGGCATGCTGCCAAAAGATGTTGGTAACTATTGAGTGACTAAGCAGACCTGTTTTATTATTTGCAGCGGATGAGGTAAAATTTATAAAGACTCAAGTAACACCAGCTTGTTTTATGTAAAATATAGAAAATAGAAATTATAAAAAATAATTTGCATAAATAATTACATACATGTAATAAACAAATCTACTTATATAATGAACAGTGTGATTTTATTTTTGTGGTCGTAACAATGGATTCTTCCACTTGGGGTAACAATTTTGCCGATAAAAACATCTCCTATCCATCATTTGAAACAGTAGACTCTTCCACTTAAACAGGTCACTTTTAATAAAACCTGAGATGAAATTGATTAGACATAATCATTTATTTATACTATTAACAGCTTTGAAATAGTGAACGATTAAGTCAAAGTGAGACAATGTGTAGGAATTGCTCTAACTCCACAGAAACATGGGTTATCTATTCTGTGGAGTGGTTTAGCAAATGCATTATGGCCTCCAGTGTGCATATATATATAAATAAATAATAGTTGTAAAGACATTTAATTGTAAAGATTTATAGAGACATTTTTTTTATTAGGAACATATATTTGCTCGGCACCGGTTGTGAAACGAGCAGCCTAAATCATGCAGATAAATAAAGAAATGAGTGTTGTACAGGGATTGAACCCGTGTCCACCTTGGAAACAGACTTATACGTAGGCTCTGCTGTTACCACTGACCTAAGACACCCTCATGGTAAGGCAGGAGTCCTGAACACACACATTGTTCATTTCACTATTTCATGATCGTTGGCATGAATATACATGTGTTGTTCCCTATGCCGATAGTATGAAGTCTTCAGAATGAATGGATAATTTTATATCTGACAGAATATAATAATTGTAAAGACATTTTTTTTATTAGGAACATATATTTGCTCAGCACCGATTTCACTTGGTTGCCAAATGGTTGGCCTAAATTGTGTAAATAAATAAAGAAATGAGTGTTGTGCAGGGATCGAACCTGCGTCCACCTTGGAAGGGTGACAATGATCGTGAAATAGAGAGATGAACAATATGTGCATTCAGGACTCCTGACTTACCATGAGAGTGGTGTTAGCTCAGTGGTATTAGGCTGCTTCCAGTATTATTTATTTACATGATTTTAGTCAAATTGGTGCAGAGCAAATATATGTTCCTAATAAAAAAAAAATATCTTTATAATTATCATATACTGTCGGATATACATTCTCAATACTTCACTCACACACTTTCTTTTCTAAAAAATCATCTCATAGAAATTCAAATATATCCGTGAATTTTTTCTTTTCACAGAGAATAAATAGTTCTTATATAAATTAGGAATATATAATGTTCAGCTTATTATTTTGTAACAAAATAATTTTACCAAATTGTTAATTATGAAATTATCAATTTATTTAAACAAAATGAATTGAACAAATTCATAGAAATCATTTATTTAATGAAAATATTCCTTCCCATTCTTTATAGATTTATTTTACCTTGAAAGCAAATAATCAATTCCCTTCTAAAGGGTTTTTTTTAAAATTCAAAGGACTAATAAATTCAGTGAAAGATTTAAAGTTTGCTGCATGTTCTTTGTGGATTCAATGTAGCCTCCAAATCTTCATTATTGATCAATGGTTTTGGGCCAAACTCTCTTCTGGTTTTCTAAACTGAAATCTCAATTTGCAAATCTTTACAAACAAAATCTCACTGTTTTGTGCATTGTTCCCAAATGTAGAATTTATATTCATTGCAGAGTTAGGCAATGAGGGAGCTGATCCCGCATTGCCTAACTTGAACTTATACAAATATAACACAAAAATCCTAAGCTGAAAGGCTTTGCATATTTGCCTAAAAAATATAGTCAAAATCAAATGGAATTAAATTTTTACTGTGTAATCAACAAATTATATATTATTTACTTCACATTGAGATGTCATGCAACAAACACTTACCTGGGTTGACAAATTCTACAGAGACTGTGTTGCCATAGATGTCCAGCAATGCCCACAAGGGCCCATTCATGGAGACTCCACTAAAGAAGAGTCCCTTCTCAACACCATTGATGCCATATTTGACATCACCTGTCCGTGTGATGTAAAAAAAGAGCAGATTGGCTGATTCAGCATATCTCTCTCCAAGAGCTTTGGCCCAGTTGCCAGACATGTTTGTAAGGTCAGGGCAAGCATAGCGTGGGAGGTCAGCATTGTTCAGGGTGGCAGGGTCAATATTGGTGAAACCAAAGCGAAGCACTCCACTCCAACTACTGCATGTCTCCACAAATCGGACATAAACCCTCTCATTGATGGAAATAGGTCGGTTACTGAAACAAATTCCTTTGCAGAAAGAATCTCCTCGTGAAGCTCGGGTCTTGTCATCATTAAGAATAACATTCTGCCCATGCACTTTGTGGAACAGCAATGGGAAATCACTCTGCGAGCCATTAGTAACTGAAAAGAAAAAAAAGAAAAATAATAATTTTAATGATTTCAAAATACAACAAAAAAGCTGTTTTTTGGAATAATTTTTAAAAGTAATCTTATTCTGGAAAAAATTGTTATAATTGCAGCAACACCTTGATTAGTGCATGTTTTGATGTAGTACAGTTAAGATATTGCTGTACAAATTAATGTAACTAAGTATAAGCTGAAAAACAAACACATTAAATTATAAGACCTTGAACAGTGTGGTTTTGAACAGTATGGGAAATCTTGGAACAAATTAACCACACTAATCAAGGTATACCTGTATAAACTTAGTCTTTTATGAAATATATGTTTGTGAGGGGGCTAAGGTATAGCTAACTGGTGGAGCTTTGGATAGGAAATAAGTCTACAGTTTGATCCATCAGAAAGGCCATGCTTGCTATCTTCAACAAGAAAATTCTTCAGCCCTTTGGTTTGTGATAGAAAGAGCATCTGACTAAAATATGAATTAAAAATGTAATCTCTGAGGTAAATATATACAGATATGTATTCGGGCAAATTCAGTGTTATAGAACCAATTACATTTATTTCATTTCTCTATACATTTGCAACATCAACAGCTAAGATCTGGTCATTTTTTTTATTGAATTTTACAAATTGCCTGTGTGTATGTCTGTAGAGAAAAAAACAATTAATATGTGGGTACTGTTTGCTAGAAATCTCTAAGAAAAGAAAAACAACATATTATATTACATTCATTAAATTTGACACAATTTTAAAAATATTTTTCATACATATAATCTTAAGATTGTAATTTTTTTTGTATCAATTTTGTCCTATTCAACGCAGTATTCATATTTGTGTAGTTGATAGGATACAATATAAAAGTACAATTTTGTTCTTACATAGATTCATTTTGTTGAGTTGTGTGTATGTATATCACACACACAAATAGACAAAATTGATTGATTTTTGTAATTTTAAATAAGAACTAAGGAAATGTTTATAGGAAGTTTTTCCCATTTTAAAATGTATGTACATTGATACAGGATAGTAATTTCATATAGTTAACTGACATGGATCATCAAATCACATTAGAATAAAAGAATGTAGCAATTGATATATATACATATTCTAGTCAGCTATAATTTAGCCAAATATAAATTTACCAGCACCTAAAAATGACTATTTGCCACCATCCATTTCTGTTAAATTCAAC